>JBAMBO010003433.1:0-19511 GCA_037044535.1 Lordiphosa magnipectinata
TATCCGACTACTTAAAGTGTATATATTCTTGATCAGCATGGATTCAGGGGACAGGGGAAATTAATGGGAGGCCATGGTTGAACGGAAGCATCCGTCAAGTTTAAAGCAAAGGATAGTTGTCGCAGTAGCTCCAATGAGATGAAAAGGCAATATCGCGGGCAGAAACCAAAAGAGCGCTGTTGCTAGGTAGAGAAAAGTTTTTGGAGTCTCGAACATTCTAAAAGCAGACACCGGAAGACAGCTCAGGAGAACTATATAAGGCTGACGGCAGAGAGGGAAGTGCCCAAGAGTACTACAGACGGGAAAACGAGTGCGGAGTCCTTGAACAGGATACGGAGCAGTTCTCGTGGAAGAACTTGAATAGGATACGCAATTTCCTGGTGGCAGGATCTAGACTACAATCGGTAAAGGTAGCTGTGCGCAAGTAGAGCCTGTCTGTCGAGCGCAAATTCGACGTTAGAGGTGTTTATACATCCAGTTCGTTAGAGTTGTGCAGAATAGGCGAGTCTACGAGTCAAGCGTTTGTTTAGGCGTGGCAAGGCATAGCCTTAGCCAATGAAATCCTGCGATTACGGCGGACAAGCCGAATAGGAGCCGTACCCTGCGATTTGGCAAGGATTTCTCAGATAGGTTTATAAATGAAATATCAAAGTGATCAATAAAGTGAACCGCGTCTCTGGTGCATAATAGTAAAAAGAATCCCATCCGTCATATTACTGCAAGTCCAATATAAATTTGTTGGAATGATCCTCGATTACCCTGAGCATAGCCTGCATTGGAAAAGGACTCGTTGCAGCTACCCCTTGGCAACGCTAGAAATGTCACTAAAAAGATTTGTCAGCATCTAGCAACAAGCCAAAACCAATTACATTCTAGTTATGAATAGTATCAGATTCCACACAATTTTTGGGAGTTTGGTCAAAATCTGATGAATATATATTATAGCTGCCATATTACAAACTGTCAAGCAAATGCTCGCCATTTATTGCTGAGATCGGGAAATAACTCATCTAAGAATGTTTGACGAAAAACATTAATTTATAGAAATAAATACCTTTGATGCTGGTATTATAAAGCCGAAGTTAGCTTTAATCCATTTTCCCCGTTAATTTTTGGTAAAAGTTTTGCGATTTTGTTAGCGAATTTGGTCCAAGAACCGGTTTTAAAGTGAAAACGGGTGCAAGGCTGTATAATCCGTTATATCAAATGATATACAGCCTATCTCCAAAATAGTCAGCACCAGTAAACCTTGAGTTTGTACTTCAATTTTTACTACTCGCATTTTACTTTCAACTTTTTGAAAAGATTTCCAACATTCGTTTTATCTAAAATCAAAATGGACGACCTTCCATCGACTTCAAAAGCAGCCAAAGCAGCTAAAGCAGTCAAAGCAGTCAAAGCAGCCAAAGCAGCCAAAGCAGTCAAAGCAGCCAAAGCAGCCGAAGCAGCCAAAGCAGCCGAAGCAGTCAAAGCAGCAGCAGCCGCGGGCGACGATTTTGCTCCCGAAGACGCCTCATCTTCATCGACACTACTTTCCACTGCAGCATCAGGCGAAAGGGAAAAAATCATCGATATATTGCATGCCATTTTTGATACGGTCGATGCTGGTCTAAGTCGGGAAACTGCGAAAGTTTGCCTACAAATGATTGAATTAAGCATTAGCCCCGATTCTTTATCTGAGGTGATTAAGAATGTTCAAAAGAAGGATGAGCCGCTGCTTCAAAATATTCAAAAAGAGGAAACGATTGAATTAAGCATTACCCCCGATTCTTTACCTGAGGTGATTAAGAATGTTCAAAAGAAGGATGAGCCGCTGCTAGAAAATATTCCAAAAGAGGGTCAGTCGATGCTAGAAAAATATTTTAAAAGCCTTGAAATGGCTGGTGTAGTAGAACCGCGCCATAAGGATGATGTTGATGATTAAAGAAATCGTTTTAAAAAAATGTATGGGTGATACCATTAAAAATGTACAGTAATTTAAAAAATTTCTGTAGCCGTATTTTAGTGCTTTGTGTTTTCGTTTTCGATTCATTGTAGGTAACTGCAAAATTTAAGACAAAAATAATATGTGTCTGTATCGTACAGTAACCTGTGGTAAAAATTCGTTGGCTGTGGTATTATTATTATTATTGATCATTTAAAGGCTTGCCCTCTAGCCATTCTGCCATTTAATTAGAAATAAAAACACAATTATCAGAATTTTAAAAATCTTTTTTTCCCAAGTGCAAAACGAAACAAGGCACACAAACTCTCCACTCTATTGAACTACAAAGATAAAACCAATTCACATTCCGAAAAACAAACAGATTTAACTCGCAACAAATTGGAAAAACATACCCCAAAAAACCTAAGCATTATTTCAGGCTGAAATTTGTATAAAGTTCAATTCTCACGGTGCTAAATTTTTTTTCTCTGGCATCAGCTGTTCTTTCAATCCACTCACGACCCACACCGCTATCGATACGTCAAATTATCAAGAGGCCAATTGCGTATTTGGTTTGTGCATAAGTGCAACAGGGGGAAGGAATCATTTCCGATTCTATAAAGTTTATATATTATTGATCAGCATCAACAGCAGAGTTAATATAGCCATGTGTGTCTGTCTGTCCGTTCTTATGAACGAAAAGATCTCTAAGATGGGAAGAGTCGCAAGTTAAGAGTGACTGGACAAAAGTCACAGAACGAAAGTAATGAACAAGCGTCACCAATTAAGAGTTACTAGAAAAAGCTCCCTGAACAGGAGGCACTGAATAGGAGTCAGTGAACAAGAGTCAATGGACAAAAGTCAGCAATCAAGAGTCACTGTACAAGTGTCACTGAACAAAACTCCCTGAACAAGAGTCTCTAGACAGAAGTCACCAATAAAGAGTCCCTGAATTGCAGTCACTTAACAAGAGACTGAATGAAAGTCACAAAACATAAGTCACTAAGCCTAAACAAGAGTCATCAACCAAGAGTCGCTGAACACGTGTCACTAAACAAAGGGGACCCTAAACAGGAATTTTGGAACTGAAGTCACTAAGCAAAAGTCACCACCCAAGAGTCACTGAAAAAGTGTCACCGAACAAAAGTACCTGAACATGAGTCACCAATCAAAAGTCACTAAACAAGAATGCCTGAAAGGGTACTCTCAACTCGAGTGCATGAAGAGGAGTCACCGAACAAAAATTGCTGAACAAAACTTAATGAAGAAGAGTCACCAAACAAGAGTCGCTGAATAAAACAGAACAATTAAAGGAGAACTTGTGTACTTATTTAAAATAGTGATCAACTCATTATTGTTTACTCTTCCATGCGACGGCTTTCTGGGTTTGAACAAGTTTTCAAAACGTACAGGTCCAACGGATATTCTAATGTGATTTTTAAAGGTTTATCAAACGGTTTTCCATATGCTTTCCCGGTTTAATTATAAAAGATTGAAAGAAATAAAATTCGCTTTATTTCTGCGAGTATCTAATTGCATTTATTGTAATGAAGACGAATTGAGACAATTTCTTAAAAACTAGTGTATAAAAATGAAAATAGGAAAACTAAGCAAACTGATTTTGTATGTCCCAACTGAGCATTACCAGTAACCTCACAACTTATTTGGTATTTGCTCACGAAACACCAAAACGACTCTAAAGTTTCCACTTGATTAATCTAAATTTATTTTAACATATTCGAAATTTTTCTTCAAAATCTCCATCATCTTTTACTCATTGAAAACGCCGGGAATCATGCATATGCGCAAAACGTACAAGCGTGCTCAAGAGCTGGTGCGTGACCTCTATGAATCCTGGTTAATATTGGCAGTGGGATTGCTTTTCAAGTGGAACGAGCGCTATTTGTTAGTTCGTGAGACCCCGTTAGCCTTCAGCTGGTCCGGTTTGTTCTTCAGCATGGGCTCACTTATTATCATTCAGTTCTATCGTCCGAAATGGATAAAACGTTGCAGTCATCACCAAAGGCTGCTGTTCCTGTTAGTTGAGTTGTTATTTTTCTTGTATGTGATGAATTGGCTGGAGCTGGAGATGTGGCAGCCATATTTGGACATTGTTCAGCAAATGTTTGAGGTGTTCGCCGTGTCCATCCATCAATATTGCCCCGGTCTTTCCTGGTGGCTGATCAATGATGCGTACCATCTGGTGCGATTTGTGGCCTCACTGTCGCTCTTCCTCGTGGCCATAGATGCGGCAGGTGAGTTTCTAATGTAATGAAAGCATAAAACTGAGCTAACTGTCATTTCCAATTCAGCTCACAATTGGCGACGGGCCATTGAGTTTCTAGTCCTGGGCAGACTTCCCGAAACTCCGGCCGTACAGCGTTTGATGCGTCGCGTCAAGCATTTGCGTTTCAAGGTTCGGGCCAAGGGACAGCCCAGTGAGCTGTCTGTGGAGGAGCTGCTTTCGCGGCGCATGTGCGACGTCGGCATACAGCGCATCCATTAGAACATAAAAGAAGAGGTGTTTATGGGCCATATTATTCAGTTTATGCCATGGGGATGCTTTTCGGTTCTCTTTTTCGTTCGGATAGTTTTCAATGCCATTAACCAACACGAATAAAAACAAAATTAAGGCAGGGGAAGCGCTTAAATAAGACCCATTTTAATTGTGCACATTTAATGAACATCCAAATTGCATTAGGAGAATTTTGTGGTCTTAAAACTCGCAAGCATTATCGAAATAGTTAAGTTTTTATTTGAAAAACAATTTATGAGATAACTAATTACCAGAAGGGAGCCACTAGAGTGGACCTCACTTGTATGGACAGTTTAAAGGTCACCCCTAAGAGTATGTTTTAAAGCAAACCAAAATGCACAATGGACTCGTCTCAATAAAAGGCTTTTCGAATTTCTAAACATTTTGTTATTTGCCGAACGTGTCGTATGAGTAATTTTTGTTTCTGTCGCTCCCTTTTAAAATGAAAATATAATTGTTTTGTTTTCTGAATTATTAATAATAGAACAAATATTTACTTGGCCTTACCTTCTTCCACTCAAATGTAACATCTATATAAATAGCTTACAATGCATTTCAACTGTTCTGGCGTTGACTTATCTCATACGGATCTGCTAACAATCTTTTTCATAATTTAAATATCCATAAATATCATCAACTAAACTGATGACATTTTAATACGTGCGCACAGTGGTCACACCTGAATAAAGTATAGTTAAATGGAAGCTGGTGACAACAACAAGAACAAGTTTTTGGTCTTCATTTTTCAATTCTCTATAATGTTTGCGGAATAAAGGGCCAAGATGCAAGTTCGACACCTTCCATCTTTTTGTTAATTGTAAAGCCGCCTTGGACACAACGATAAGATCCAAGTTCTTTGAAGCCCTACCTACCTTTGGTATACCAGCAAAGTACGTTCGACTTAGCATGATGACGTTGAGAAGTACGCAAGGCTCTGTCAAAATAGGAAGGTGATACCTCATCGTGAAACTTCTTTAATCTGCTGATGAAGTATATACGGCGCCAGTGCTCAAATGCCAACAGATCGGGCACCATCTTTCGTAAAGATTAAATGCTACTCGCATATGCCGATGATATTGACATTATCGGCAAAAACGAACGGGCGTTTTCAGATATAGAGAAGCAGTCTAAACTGATGGACTAAGCGGTAAACGAGGACAAGACGAAGTACCTAGTATACACGCGCAGTGAGTCTACGCGTCGTGAAAAATCTATTACCATGGAAGAATACAGCTTTGAGGTTGTAAAGTATTTTGTCTACCTCGGAACGATGATAACCAGCGACAACATCAGTCTGGATGAACCTGCAGGAATGGTGTACAATTTCCAAAAGAAAGACATTTGATAATGGGTAATGGGCTTTAGAGAATGTAACCAAGTTTCATCAGGGCCACACAAACTCAATAAAAATCTATGCTTCGATGGTTCGAAGCCAAGTGCATTATGGTGTATACTCTGAAGAACTCGGAACCAGTTTTTCGTTTAATTTTTTAATTGAATTTTTATTTCGGTATTATCCCAATGCTACAGGTACATAAGTACTATAAATTAGTGCATCGGTCACAAAAACAGAGAGATCACAATAGATAATGAAAACACAAAATATATGTAACGAGAAGGCCAAACTAACTTCGTCTGTGCCGAAGTTTTTATACCCTTGCAAATGCAAATGTCACAGTTTAAGTACGCTTACATAAAAATCAAAAAATTTTGTAACTAAAACCTATTTTCCGACAGATAAACGTCTGAAAAAAGTTTTTCTCACTAAGACTCAATTTCCGACAGATCGGCCCTATGGCAGCATTAAGATATAGTCATCCGATTTCGGACCAATTTTGCGAATCTATTTGAAAGCATATAAAATAAGTCATCAGCGAGTTTAAGGACGCTAACAAAATTAAACAAAAAAATTTTTGACCAAGACTCATGTTCGACCGATCGGTCCTATTGCAACCATAAAATATAGTCACCCGATGTCGATCAACTTTTTCAAATTAGTTTGAAAGCGTTTAATATTAATAATCACCGTCCTTAAGAACGATTTACTTAAAAACAAAAAAGTTTTTTTTCACTAAGACCCATTTTCCGACCGATCGGTGCTATGGCAGCTATAAGATATAGTCATCCGATTTTGACCAAAATTTGCAAATCTGTTTGAAAGCATATAATATTATTAATGACCGAGTTTAATCACGTTAACATTAAAAACAAAAAAGTTTTTCTCACTAAAACCCATTTTTCGACCGATCTTTCCTATGGCAGCTATAAGATATAGTCATCCGATTTTGACCAAAATTTGCAAATCTGTTTGAAAGCATATAATATTATTAATGACCGAGTTTAATCACGTTAACATTGAAAACAAAAAAGTTTTTCTCACTAAAACCCATTTTTCGACCGATGGTTCCTATGGTAGCTATAAGATATAGTGATCCGATACGGTCGGTTCCGACATATTAGCAGCGTGCAGCAAAAAGAAGACTCTGTGCAAAATTTCAGCTTGATAGCTTTAAAACTGAGAGACTAGTTTGCGTAGAAACAGACGGACAGACAGACAGACGGACAGACAGACAGACAGACAGACAGACAGACAGACGGACAGACAGACAGACGGACGGACAAAGCTCACTGAACTCAGCTCGTCCCCCTGATCAAGAATATATATAGTTTATGGGGTCGGAAATGAATATTTCTATGCGTTGCAAACTTCTGGGCAAAATTATAATACCCTTTGCAAGGGTATAAAAACAAGAAAGAAAGTCGGTCAAGCCCGACTATAACATACTCTGTACCCTTAACGTCGCAGCTCGCATTTGCTTACGATTTATACGCGCTCATCTCTAAGTTTCACTCTCTCTCTCTCTCTCTCTCTCTCACTAAGATTGCCGTTCAATAGAATGATGTGGTGGTGGGTGGGGCGGGTGTGGGGTGTTTACTGGCCGTTTTTTGCTCATAACTTGAGTATCGTTCATCCAATCTTATCATTCCTTCAGCAAATCGATAAATAATTTAATTTACGAGGTATCTCTAGAAGGTACGAACGATCTATCTTCAAAACTGTAGGAGATATGACGTTTTTTCCAAATTACGGGGGCGGGAGGGGGCGTGGCAAAAATTGAAAATAAACTTGATCTGCCTGCAATTAGAAGAAATATATGCCCCATACATGTCAAACCTCTATCTCTTACCATCTCTGAGATCTCTTCGTTCATACGGACGGACAGACAGACAGACGGACAGACAGACAGACAGACGGACGGACGGACAGACGGACCTGGCTATATCGAATCGGCTGTTGATGCTGATCAAGAATATATATACTTTATAGGGTCGGAAACGATTCCTTCTCTCTGTTACATACTTTTGCACAAACTTAATATACTCTATGTACCTTCGGTACAGAGTATAGATTTGCTGAAGGAATCATAAAGATCGGATGAACGATACTCAAGTTATGGGCAAAAAACGGCCACTTAACACCACCCACCCCCCCACCAACAACCACAGCAACATACCCTAACCGTTCAACACAGGCAATCTTAGTGCGAGAGAGAAAGAGAGAGAGAGAGAGAAACTTAGAGAGCGCACCGCGTTGTGCGCGGGGTGTTAACTGGCCGTTTGACTCCTGGGCAAATGCGAGTGTAAGGGTACAGAGTATTTTATAGTCGGGCTTTACCGACTTTCTTTCTTGTTTTTATATACGCGCGCTGCTGCTATCTTGAAAGCTCAATTGTTTCGCTAAGCATCATCTCAGAGCAGAAGAGAACCACAAAACCACACCTCCCCACCCACAAAGTTTGGTTCTGAAAAATATCACATTAAGTAAATTTATATCTTTATACCCTTGCAAAGGGTATTATAATTTTGCCCAGAAGTTTGCAACGCATAGAAATATTCATTTTCGACCCCATAAACTATATATATTCTTGATCAGGGCGACGAGCTGAATCGATTGAGCTTTGTCCGTCCGTCTGTCTGTCTGTCTATCTGTCCGTCTGTCTGTCCGTCTGTCTGTCCGTCTGTCTGTCCGTCTGTCTGTCCGTCTGTTTCTACGCAAACTAGTCTCTCAGTTTTATAGCTATCAAGCTAAAATTTTGCACAGAGTCTTCTTTTTACTGCACGCTGCTAATATGTCGGAACCGACCGGATCGGAAGACTATATCTTATAGCTGCCATAGGAACCATAGGTCAAAAAATGGGTCTTAGTGAGAAAAACTTTTTTGTTTTCAATGCTAGCGTCATAAAACTCGGCCATTATTGATATTAAGTGTATTCAAACAGATTTGCAAATTTTGGTCAAAATCGGATGACTATATCTTATAGCTGCCATAGGACCGATCGGTCGGAAAATGGGTCTTAGTGAGAAAAACTTTTTTGTTTTCAATGCTAGCGTCATAAAACTCGGCCATTATTGATATTAAGTGTATTCAAACAGATTTGCAAATTTTGGTCAAAATCGGATGACTATATCTTATAGCTGCCATAGGACCGATCGGTCGGAAAATGGGTCTTAGCGAGAAAAACTTTTTTGTTTTCAATGCTAGCGTCATAAAACTCGGCCATTATTGATATTAAGTGTATTCAAACAGATTTGCAAATTTTGGTCAAAATCGGATGACTATATCTTATAGCTGCCATAGGACCGATCGGTCGGAAAATGGGTCTTAGTGAAAAAAACTGTTTTGTTTTCATGTAAATCGTTCGTAAAGTCGGTGATTCATAATATTAAACGCTTTCAAACTAATTTGAAACAGTTGATCGACATCGGGTGACTATACCTTATGGTTGCCATAGAACCGATCGGTCGGAAAATGAGACTTAGTGAGAAAAAACTTTTCTGTTTTAAATTTTATCTTTCTTAAACTCCGCGATTGTTAATTCGATGTTTTCAAAAAGATTCGCGAAATTTGGTCGAAATAAGATTTTTATCTGTCGGAAAATGGGTTTTAGTTAAAAATTTTTTAGATTTTTATATAAGCGTTCTTAATCTCTGACATTTCAAAAACAGCATTTGCAAGGGTATAAAAACTTCGGCACAGACGAAGTTAGCTTGGCCTTCTCCTTCTAGTTTTTTACTTACTGAACTCGGGGCCCTTGGACTGAAAACGCCTTAGCCGGCTGAGCTATGCAGCGCCTCTGAGTCAAGGCATCTAATGTGTTACTTGTATGGAATAAGATGTACTTGTATTGAAAATATACACCAATTTTTGCTTGCTTGTAATTCATAAGTTCGAATTCAGAGGTCTCATCATTTATATAGGGGAATGAAATTTGCACACGTTTCGTGTAGACTTCCAACATGTAGCATTCAGCATTTGTAATTCTAAAAGCTACACGTCGCGTGTGAAGATCAGTTTTCTAAACGAAAAATGTAAGAATTCAGTACTGATTTAGAGCTACATTTTTCGTTTAGAATTTACACACGCGCGTTTAGGATTTCAATATCCACACGCCGTATGTAGAAAACCTACACGTTCGTGTGGTATTCAGATTGCTGCATGAAAAAGTAGAAGTTATTTGGAAATAATCTAATTTTCTAATTTCATGTAGAGTTTGCTTTTGCACTCGCAGCATTTAGCTTTTCTACACGAGGCGTTTAGATATTGAAATCCATCACGTTACGTGTAGCTTTTCTGCACGTGGCGTGTAGCTTCAATAGCTGCAATTTAGCAGGGCGCAACACGTTTCGTTTAGTTTCTTTGTGTGTATACCTTTAAAAAAAATGAATTTTAGTTCCTTTCGCATTGGAGATTTAACATAGAATTTATCATAATTGTAACATACACATTTTGCGGTTTTCATTAATGTTTAGCAAATGTCGTGCCCAACCAATGTGGGCTCAAACACTCGACATTTTAATTAGTAGACAACAGATGACCACAAAATCAAATAGCAATCTAATTCTACTCATTTGGCCCTTGTCATTAGGCCCAACATTAAATGCGTTTTGATGCCTGTGGGCAGGGGGGTGAGTTGCTTACCTTGTGTGCCTTTGTCAGTGCCCCGGGGTAGCGGGTTAACTCTGCGGTCAATATGAAAACAATAATCGGCTGATTAAGCGTAATTCAATTTCAGATATAACACTCACACACACTCGGACACTGATTTTCGTGGTGGCTTAGAGTGCCAATTTGCGCAGAACCATTTAACGCATTCACGCGCACATTTCAATTGAGGAGATCGCTAGAGTTTTGCACTAAACAAAAACCAAACAAAATAAAATAGAATTAACAAGGGTGCGGGCAGGGGGGCTTGTGGGGAGGGGGGGGAGTAATTCAAACTATGCACAACGCACGCGAACAAAAACCGAAAATAAATACGTTAACCGAAAATCGCGTCCAACGTGCTGCAGCAGAAACTTGGTCTGGTCTGGCCGGGGTCTGCTTGGGGTCTGTTGCTGTTGGGTACCCCAACTGAAAATGTGGCAGCGACGCCGACGCTGGCAACAAAATTGTTTCGAGAATTGAGCATTTACTTTGCATTTGGTGCAGGTGCCGACATTTGCCTTCTTGCTACTTCTGCTGACTAATTGTTCGATCCCAATATCGAGCCGCCGCCTAAATATAGTAAATAACAATAAAAACGACTCATACGAGTCAGCGTCGTTCGTCGTCCAACGTTGAAGCATAAAAACAAAAGGCCAGCACAATAAACAATCAAAATTTAAAACAAAACAAAAAAAAAACAAAAATATATATATACATATATTGAGAAAAGCTAGCTAGGCCAGGCAGTTGTTTATATACCCTACATAGGGGTTGAAATTAAATATTAGTTCAATTGGCAGCCCACCTTCCGCCCAAACTAACGAAAACAAGTGGGAAAATTTAAGACATAAGCTCTTACATAGCCAGGATGGGGAGGATCCAACCACGATAAATAAGTCTGACAACAAAATTCACAATTTTAATTTCGTTCCTACTTTTTCCAAGATCAGAAATGCTAGAAAAAAAACACTCTGAAGAGCTGAAGCAGCAGTCTAAAGTTCCAACGTATCTCAACCTCTATAGCAAATCTCCACACAAAGTAATAGTACCCTCTGTCCAAAGGGTACAAAAGTAGCAAACTACAGATACGGATATGGATGCGAAGCGAAGCGAATTATGTGTTTGGGTATGCGCATGTGGAATGCCAACAACAAATCCCCCAGACGCTACTTTAGATGCTCAATTGATATAATAACGAAAACTTGGACATGTTCATGTTCAAACTGAATGACCGTTATCGATCTCAAGCTTTCGTTTCAAGAGCCGCGGAAACACTTGAAGTAAGGGCTAATCACTTTGATCAGAATTGCCATATAGATTTTCTTGTTTAATTGTAATTGTAAGAGTGGATCAAAAAGTAGCCCTGTTGGGCACGAAGAACCAAGTAGGGATGTCAGAAATAATATCGTTGTGAATTATTGTTTCTTTTCTGTTGTGAGTAAAGCTTCTGCAGTAGCGTAACGAGGGGTTCTGCCGCCCAGGGGCGGAAGTCAAATTTGACGCCCCAACTTATGTATCTATTTTAGTTTAAAACTTGTTTTTATATGTATAATTGTCTTTTTCTTTTTACCCATAGCAAAGAACCCAGTCGTATGTTAAGCACTCAGCAAGCAAAAAGACCGGTGGTGCAGATAATTGCATTAGAACGGTTTTTATACCCTTGCAAAGGGTATTATAATTTTGCCCAGAAGTTTGCAACGCATAGAAATATTCATTTCCGACCCCATAAACTATATATGGGCATTTCCACTGAAAAGTCCACCGACACCAAAAAATTAAAAGTGCTTAAAAACAATTTTTTTTATCACATTTTCATGAGGAAACAATCAAAATGAACTAATATGAGCCAATATTATATATATTCATAGCCCAATTCTAGATTTTCGAATGCAAAGTCGCGCAAGCGAAATTTTTCTCATTTGGATACGTTTTGCTGTTATAAAAATGCCTTTAGATTGCATTGATTTTTGGTCTCTAAAATATTCCTAAGGGTATAAAAAGTTAAAAAATATTACATAAGAAACTATCTGATTGCAATTAAAATATTGGTTACGTAAAGTCAGGTAACGTCACGTCAGATACTCATACAAATAAAAAAAATTGAGAAATTATTTTTGAATAAGGTTGCCTAAAAAATAAACTTGTATTATTTCAAATCCTACCGAAAAAATTTCTATACAAAAAGCTTTGCCTAATTCGCAGAGTTTTGCAATTTTCTAAAAGTCAAAACCCACTTCCGTTTTGTGTAACGTCACGCCAGCACATAGTTTTGCTTATATCTTTAACTCCTTATGATCGATGTATGTCATTGTTTTTCATATTTGTTAAAAGCATTTTATGGTACAAGCTTTGTCCGTCCGTCTGTCTGTCTGTTTCTACGCAAACTAGTCTCTCAGTTTTGAAATCTATCGAGCTGAAATTTTGCACAGAGTCTTCTTTTTACTGCACGCTGCTAATAAGTCGGAACCGACCGGATCGGATGACTATATCTTATTGCTGTCATAGGAACCATCGGTCGGGAAATGGATCTTAGTGAGAAAAACTTTTTTGTTTTCAGTGTTTGCGTTCTTAAATTCGGTCATTATTAATATAATATGCTTTCAAAAAGATTTGCAAATTTTGGTCAAAATTGGATGACTATATGATAAAGCTGCCATAGGACCGATCGGTCGGAAAATGTGTCTCAGTGAAAAAAACTTTTTTGTTTTCAATGTTAGCGTCCTCAAACTCGTCCATTATTAAAATTTTATGCTTTCAAACAGATTTGCAAACTTTGGTCAAGATCGGATAACTATATCTTATAGCTGTCATAGGAACCAACGGTCGGAAAATGGGTTTTAGTGAGAAAAACTTTTTTGTTTTCAATGTTAACGTGATTAAACTCGGTCATGAATAATATTCAAACGGCGACCCAAGGATATCGCCCCGTATCAAGTAATGTTCAATGTTTACATATTCAGAAAAGCTGAAGACCCTTGCAAAGGGTATAAACTAGTATTTAATAAAGATTAAAACGATGCGGTGCCTACGATGCTACGGTGCTAAAATGACACTAAAACAAACAAAAAAACGACAATTGTACTACAGTAAAGCAGATCAGCAACCAATGCTTTGAAAGATTTTCATTTAATTGACTGCGGCTGATCTAAATATCGACATTTGAAACATTAAGTAGACGATTGCTTTGTCAGTTATTCCTTTATTGTGATTTTGATTCCCCAATATTTTCAGGCACAACGAAAGAGCTGTGGTCGGCACAAAACACAATCACATATTGACATTGCGTATGTGTGCGTAGCAACAGGCACAAAGTTAACCTCGCTTGCAGCAGAGGCGGATCCAACCAGATCGGTCTTTTCAAGTGTGGTGTCATGATCCTTGTCTCTTAAGCTATTAACATATATTGCACATTATTATTATGCTATTCACGCTTATGGAGCTGTCTTATGTGCAAGAATATGTTCCTAAGCTCTATTGGAGGTCCGTGGTTGAAACCTCATGTTCAACTTCAAACACCCACCATTGGTCATCCGTAGTATATTATGGCGGTTTAGTATTGAAGCCTTGCGGGTACGTCTTACGTGATTTAGTTTGAATTGAACTATTGATTCTCCGACCTTTTCAAAATTAAAAGATTCTTCAGTAACAGTCTCTCTTTAACGGAATAATTTATGAACTATTAAGAACAAATTTTGAAATTTGGGCCAAAACAAAGGAAAAAGGAAAGGAAATTTCCTTTAGTGGAATATCAAATATCTGTGCTATGGACACCTGGTTGCCATATCCTCCACTTCCGCTTTATCATAACTGTCAGTTCATTACATCCAAACAAATTTAGCAATTTTGGGCAAAAAAATCTCATCAAATATCTGTGCTATGGCCACCTGGTTGCCATTTCCTCCTCTTCTTCTTCTTCATCATAACGGTCAGTTCGTAACATCCTGCTAATAGAATGGATAGTTTTAAAATTAGTTAACTGTGGCTTTTTGGAAAGAATAATTTGCCGCCTTGCCAAGTTTTTTGGTCTTGTGCAAGAAAGTCGTTCAGCTAAAGTTCAGTTCTCTAGATTAAGTCACTTTCTACTTACCAACAACGCTTCCATCCTCCTATTTACATTTTTTTTTCCGCAAAGTCTTTTTTCGAGGGGAAGTAGGCTTCTTCTTCTTTAAATTTTTTTGGCATCTCTTTACTCCTTTTTTTGCCCTCGCCAAGGCGCGAATTTTCGGGCAAGGCTTTCGTTTTTTCGAAGTACTTCTACTTCTACTTCTTGTACTTCTGCTTCTGCTTCTGCTTTTGCTTCTGCTTCTGCTTCGGCTTCTGCTTCGGCTTCGGCTTTTACTTCTACTTCTACTGGTAGATCTCTTCCTTGCTTGCTTGGACCTTGCCCTGCCTCTTGCTGTAGGTCTTTTGCACAGCGGTTTCGGCGACTTCTTTTTTACTGTTTTTTTGATAGCAGGCATTTTCCGTTTTGGTTTTGGACAAGGGAGACCACGTCTAATGCGTAATTCTTCTTCCCTCTGCTCGTTTCGCTCCTTCTTTTGTATTTCTAAACGTTTAAGAATATCTTTCATGCCAGTTCGGGTTAGCTGGTTGTCCTTGTATCTGGGCCTTGGTGTGCGTGGCGGAATTTCATACTGAAATGCACGAGGCGACGTCCTCTGCTTCTTACGCTTATCAGTCCCATTTAAAAGTTCAGCCAAAGTCATGACATTCGATTGTTCAGTTGATTTGTCCATATTTTCAGTATTTGTATTGTGTTTCGGGAAATATACTGGGTTTTATTTAAAAAATTTTGGGACTGTTCTACTTGAAACGTGAAATTAGAATGAGAATAAGCTAGAGCACACAGGCACATGTGGGCTGACAGTTGTTTGAGCTATAGCCCAGGCCTACTTGAATAAAACAAAAAAATTAAATAAATTTAATTTTATAATAAATTCTTTTGGGCCAGACGCTTCGACATTTACTCGTTATACACTTGCAGAGGGTATATTAAAATTGTCGCAAAGAAGGCAGCATCTCCGACGACATAAAGTGTATATATTCTTGATCAGCATGACGAGCTGAGTTGATCTAGCCATCTCCGTTTTATTCTGCACTATATAGTTGTCCGATTTTCATCAAACTTGCTGGATTTATGTAAAATCATAGAAAACTGAAAAATGCGAGGTTTGGGGGCGTTTGCATTGAAAACAAAAAAGGTTTTTCTCACTAAAACTAGTTTTTTGACCGATCGTTCCTATGGCAGCTATATGCTATGGTCATCCGATCCAGCTGGTTCCGACAAATGTGCAGCTTATTTGCACCAAAAGGATTTGTGCAGAGATTGGTTAAGATAGCTTTTAAACTGACGGAGGAGATAGCATAGAAACAGACGGACGGACAGACGGACATGGCTATATCAACTCGGCTGTTGATGCTGATCAAGAATATATATACTTTATGTGGTCGCAGATGCTTCCTTCTATGCGTTACAAACATCTGGACAATTTTAATATACGCTGCTCGCCACTTGAATAGGACACCCTGTATGCTCTCTTTAAAACTGCTCGTAACTCGAAAACGAAATGGTAGAATAACGGTATTTTTTGCATATTATCTTTGTGCAAGCATTCTTCGCTCTTTCTGGTATATTCCAAGTTTTGGAATAGAACCGTTATAAAGTTGCTTGCACGTTATGTGAGCATTCGCAAAAATTCAATGGAATTTTTGCGCCACTTGAATAGAACATGCATTTTATTTGGTCGGTATCGTTGACACGTGCACACAAATTTTGGTTTACTTAAACTTTTTGCTTTAATTGAAGTGTATATAAAATTTAAAAAAATTAAAATGGGGCGTGGCACTTCATTATCTGAGTCGGAGAAAGGAAAAATCCAAGCTTACAAGGATTCTGGCCTTTCTATTGCCAAAATAGCAAAAAAAAGTCGACAGGAGCCGTCACGCCATAACAAATTTTTTAAATAATGAGGCTAATTATGGTAAAAACATGAAGGCCCGCACCCACAGTGTGCTTACCATCGCGGACAAGCGACTTATATTAAGAGAACGCTTCCAATTCGCACGACTCTTTGGCCAAGATAAGGGAAAAATGCAACGTTACAGCAAGTTTGACAACCATGCGTCGTGTTATTAATAATGCTACACACCTGAAGAGACTAAAAATCAAGAAGAAGCCACCTCTTAACACGGCTCGGAAGTTACAACGCAACGACTTCGGAGTGGCAACGTGTTGTCTTTTCGGACGAAAAAAAGTTTAATTTGGAGGGCCCCGATGGCTACAGCTACTATTTTCATGATCTTCGAAAAGAACCACACCATCTTGATAAGTTGCACAGCAGTGCTAGAGGTATTATGGTATGGGGGGCCATTTCCTATTATGGCACCTGTGAGCTTAAATTTATTCCAACCACCATGAATGCGTTGTGTTATAATGGTATATTGAAAGAGGCCTTTCCACACTTCCAAACTCTTTTTGCAAATCTAAAATGGATTTATCAACATGATAATGCCCCTATACATACGGCCCGGATTGTTAAATCGTATATAGCGAGCCAAAACGTGGAGTTTTTAAACTGGCCACCCTATTCACCGGACTTGAATATCATTGAAAATGTGTGGGGATGGCTAACACGTGAAGTATATGGATCAGGTCAGCAATATTCGAGCGTTCCCGAACTAATTGCAGCTATCAAATTAGCATGGGGCTCGATATCGTTGAATTATTTGGGATGCATTTGTATGCATCCCTTCCAGACCGAATGTGTGAGGTTTTGGAGAAAAAAGGAGGCTCAACACACTATTAAAAACTTTTTTTGGTTTAAAAACATGTTAGTAATTTCTTATTTAAGTAATATTGTTATTTGAAAAGGATTGAAATATTCTTAAATGGTTTTTAGATAAAGTGTCCTATTCAAGTGGTGCAAAATGAAGACTCCAAAATTTGTTGCTTATTAGTTAACAATGTTTTTTGTATACTTACAACTTTTGAATAATTTTGTAATTTTCGTCTAATTACTACATTTACATAAACTTTATAAGAAAACAAAAATTATTTTCCTAGATGGCTTGGTTTAGCAGCAATTAACTATAGAAAATCGACTTTAGAGGTGTCCTATTCAAGTGGCGAGCAGTGTACCCTCCTACAAGGGTATAAAACCTGCTGAGGAATTTTTTCGTGTGGCCGTTTCATATTATATAAATAGGTTTTTATTCTAATTTGTGCGGCGAAATAGCAAGGCCAAATTGAAAATGAGCGCAAATAAAAACGAGAAGGCCAAGCTAACTTCGTCTGTGCCGAAGTTTTTATACCCTTGCAAATGCTGTTATTGAAATGTCAGAGTTTAAGAACGCTTACATCAAAATCTGAAAATTTGTTAACTAAAATCGACAAAATTTTGCGAATCTTTCTGAAAACATATCAAATTAACAATCGCGGAGTTTAAGAAAGATAAAATTTAAAACAGAAAAGTTTTTTCTCACTAAGACTCATTTTCCGACCAATCGGTCCTATGGCAACCATAAGATATAGTCACCCGATGTCGATCAACTTTTTCAAATTAGTATGAAAGCGTTTAATATTAAGAATAACCGACTTTAAGAACGATTTACTTGAAAACAAAAAAGTTTTTTTCACTAAGACCCATTTTCCGACCGATCGGTCCTATGGCAGCTATAAGATATAGTCATCTGATCTCGACCAAAATTTGCAAATCTGTTTAAAAGCATATAATATTAATTATGGCCGAGTTTTATGACGCTAGCATTGAAAACAAAAAGTTTTTCTTACTAAGACCTATTTTCCGACCGATGGTTCCTATGACAGCTATAAGATATAGTCAACCGATTTTGACCAAAATTTGCAAATCTGTTTGAAAGCATATAATATTAATAATGGACGAGTTTAAGGCCGATGACATTGAAAACAAAAAAGTTTTTCTCACAAAGACCCATTTTTTGACAGATGGTTCCTATGGCAGCTATAAGATATAGTCATCCGATCTGGTCGGTTCCGACATATTAGCAGCGTGCAGTAAAAAGACGACTCTGTGCAAAATTTCAGCTCGATAGCTTTAAAACTGAGAGACTAGTTTGCGTAGAAACAGACGGACAGACAGACAGACAGACGGACAGACAGACGGACAGACAGACGGACAGACAGACGGACAGACAGACGGACGGACAAAGCTCAATCGACTGCAGCTCGTCGCCCTGATCAAGAATATATATAGTTTATGGGGTCGGAAATGAATATTTCTATGCGTTGCAAACTTCTGGGCAAAATTATAATACCCTTTGCAAGGGTATAAAAATTCCGGCAGAAAGCGTCGCCTAATAGCATAACTGATAAACGCCGTGAAAGTGAAGAGCGAGGTGCGGGACTTGGCGGATAAGAACTACTCGGACTCACGCCGGAGGACACCGGCGGACCGGAGCACGATCTGGTCTGTACCTGTGTGGGTATTGGTGGCGGTGTGTGCAATATCATGTGACGTCTCCTGCCACCACAAACCACCAGCGAGGAGTTTAAAATCTATTTGGCCAGCATTCAAACATTTCTAAGCGCCTCAAGTCGCCTCAATCAGTTCGATTTGATTCGCCTTAACTATGTCTTCGATCACAGCTACCAGACCTAAAGGAAAATCATTGAACAGCCGCCGGTGATCAATGATCGCGACAGTTAAACGGCCACAAACCAAATGTCCGCTTCCAGTTTAGTGGACAGCGAACTGCTGGCCTCCTATCAAGCGGAAGTATAGCGGATAGTGCAGCCACAACTGATCCCCTGAAGATAACCGAGAAAAAGCGGATCTGGCAACGAGGATGTGCCCTACATCAATGCCAATTATATCAAGGTAAGAAATGGGCGAACCAAACTTCAACTTTATAAATCACTTCCATTTCTTGACGTTTCCCTGACAGGGCCCATATTCAGAAAAGCTAAAGACCCTTGCAAAGGGTACAAACTAGTATTTAATAAAGATTAAAACGATGCAGTGCCTACGATGCTACGGTGCTAAAATGACACAAAAACAAACAAAAAAACGACAATTGTACTACAGTA
>JBAMBO010003434.1:0-45537 GCA_037044535.1 Lordiphosa magnipectinata
TGCTGATCAAGAATATATACACTTTAAGTAGTCGGAGACGCTGCCTTCTTTGCGACAATTTTAATATACCCTCTGCAAGTGTATAACGAGTAAATGTCGAAGCGTCTGGCGCTTAAATCTGGCCCAAAAGAATTTATTATAAAATTAAATTTATTTAATTTTTTTGTTTTATTCAAGTAGGCCTGGGCTATAGCTCAAACAACTGTCAGCCCACATGTGCCTGTGTGCTCTAGCTTATTCTCATTCTAATTTCACGTTTCAAGTAGAACAGTCCCAAAATTTATAAATAAAACCCAGTATATTTCCCGAAACACAATACAAATACTGAAAATATGGACAAATCAACTGAACAATCGAATGTCATGACTTTGGCTGAACTTTTAAATGGGAGTGATAAGCGTAAGAAGCAGAGGACGTCGCCTCGTGCATTTCAGTATGAAATTCCGCCACGCACACCAAGGCCCAGATACAAGGACAACCAGCTAACTCGAACTGGCATGAAAGATATTCTTAAACGTTTAGAAATACAAAAGAAGGAGCGAAACGAGCAGAGGGAAGAAGAATTACGCATTAGACGTGGTCTCCCTTGTCCAAAACCAAAACGGAAAATGCCTGCTATCAAAAAAACAGTAAGAAAGAAGTCGCCGAAACCGCTGTGCAAAAGACCTACAGCAAGAGGCGGAGCCAGGTCCAAGCAAGCAAGGAAGAGATCTAACAGTAGAAGTAGAAGTAAAAGCAGAAGCAGAAGCAGAAGTAAAAGCAGAAGCAGAAGCAGAAGCAGAAGCAGAAGCAGAAGCAGAAACAGAAGTACTTCGAAAAAACGAAAGCCTTGCCCGAAAATTCGCGCCTTGGCGAGGGCAAAAAAAGGAGTAAAGAGATGCCAAAAAAATTTAAAGAAGAAGAAGCCCACATCCCCTCGAAAAAAGACTTTGCGGAAAAAAAAATGTAAATAGGAGGATGGAAGCGTTGTTGGTAAGTAGAAAGTGACTTAATCTAGAGAACTGAACTTTAGCTGAACGACTTTCTTGCACAAGACCAAAAAACTTGGCAAGACGGCAATATATTCTTTCCAAAAAGCCACAGTAAACTAATTTTAAAACTATCCATTCTATTAGCAGGATTTTACGAACTGACCGTTATGATGAAGAAGAAGAAGAGGAGGAAATGGCAACCAGGTGGCCATAGCACAGATATTTGATGAGAGAACCATGTAACCATGTAATGAACTGACAGTTATGATGAAGCGGAAGAGGAGGATATGGCAACCAGGTGTCCAAGGCACAGATATTTGATATTCCACTAAAGGAAATTTGTCCTTTTTTTCTGGCCAAAATGTCAAAATTTGTTCTTAATAGTTCATAAATTCATCTATTAAAGAGACTGTTACTGAAGAATGTTTTAATTTTAAAATGGTCGTAGAATCAATAGTTTAATTCAAACTAAATCACGTAAGACGTACCCGCAAGGCTTCAACACTAAACCGACATAATATACTACGGATGACCAATGGTGGGTGTTTGAACTTGAAAATGAGGTTTTAACCACGGACCTCCAATAGAGCTTAGGAACATATTCTTGCACATAAGACAGCCCCATAAGCGTGAATAGCATAATAATAATGTGCAATATATGTTAATAGCTTAAGAGAAGGATCATGACATTGATAAGACCAATCTGGTTGGATCCGCCACTGCTGCAAGCACATACGCAATGTCAATATGTGATTGTGTTTTGTGCCGACCACAGCTCTTTCGTTGTGCCTGAAAATATTGGGGAATCAAAATCACAAAGGAATAACTGACAAAGCAGTTCAAATGTCGATATTTAGATCAGCCGCAGTCAATCAATTGAAATTCTTTCAAAGCCTTGGTTGCTGATCTGCTTTACTGTAGTACAATTTTCGTTTTTTTGTTTGTTTTTGTGTCATTTTAGCACCGTAGCATCGTAGGAACCGCATCGTTTTAATCTTTATTAAATACTAGTTGTACCCTTTGCAAGGGTCTTCAGCTTTTCTGAATATGTAAACATTGAACATTACTTGATACGGGGCGGTATCCATGGGTCGCCAAAAAATTTCTTGTGAAAAAGTTGATTTTCCGCAGATTCTTAACAGAGTCAATGGCATTAAATGCAGTTCGATAAAGTCCCGAGCAGCGGCACTTAACGAACAGCTCGCACTTGACTGCCTCGACAAAGATTTCGTTCATCTCGATTGGAAAGTAATTCGCGCATTTCTGGCGATCTGCCTCCGTAAAGTTGGTCAGGTCAGCATGATGATCTTCTGGATGTGACGGCGTATATAGCTCCTCTGAACTCGATAACGGTATTGGGCAGCGGTCCCTGGGTGGTCACATAGTACTTGGCCACGTAGTAGGGGGCCCTGTCAGGGAAACGTCAAGAAATGGAAGTAATTTATAAAGTTGAAGTTTGGTTCGCCCATTTCTTACCTTAATATAATTGGCATTGATGTAGGGCACCATCCTCGTTGCCCGATCCGCTTTTGCTCGGTCACCTTCAGGGGGTCATTTTAGGCTGCACTATCCGCTATACTACCGCTTGATTGGAGGCCAGCAGTTCGCTGTCCACTAAACTGGAAGCGGGCATTTGGTTTGTGGCCGTTTTACTGTCGCGATCATTGATCACCGGCGGCTGTTCAATGATTTTCCATTTGGTCTGGTAGCTGTGATCGAAGACATAGTTGAGGCGAATCAAATCGAACTGATTGAGGCGACTGGAGGCGCTTAGAAATGTTTGAATGCTGGCCAAATAGATTTTAAACTCCTCGCTGGTGGTTTGTGGTGGCAGGAGACGTCACATGATAATGCGCACACCGCCACCAATACCCACACAGGTACAGACCAGACCGTGCTCCGGTCCGCCGGTGTCCTCTGGCGGGTTTCCGAGTTTATCAGATTCAGCTTGTCCGCTCTTGAAAATGCTATTAGGCGACGCTTTCTGCCGGATTTTTTTTTATTTGCGCTCATTTTCAATTTGGCCTTGCTATTTCGCCGCACAAATTAGAATAAAAACCTATTTATATAATATGAAACGGCCACACGAAAAAATTCCTCAGCAGGTTTTATACCCTTGTAGGAGGGTATATTAAAATTGTCCAGATGTTTGTAACGCATAGAAGGAAGCATCTGCGACCACATAAAGTATATATAATATATTCTTGATCAGCATCAACAGCCGAGTTGATATAGCCATGTCCGTCTGTTTCTATGCTATCTCCTCCGTCAGTTTAAAAGCTATCTTAACCAATCTCTGCACAAATCCTTTTGATGCAAATAAGCTGCACATTTGTCGGAACCAGCTGGATCGGATGACCATAGCATATAGCTGCCATAGGAACGATCGGTCAAAAAACTAGTTTTAGTGGAAAAAACTTTTTTGTTTTCAATGCAAACGCCCCCAAACCTCGCATTTTTCAGTTTTCTATGATTTTACATAATTCCAGCAAGTTTGATGAAAATCGGACAACTATATAATATTGCTGTCATACAAAAGTTAGTTCAGAGAAAAAGTCGTAGTAGGAAAAACTTGTTTGTTTTCAATGCTATCGCTCTCAAACTTGTTACTGATTAATACTATATGCTACCACATAATTCTGCCAAGTTTGATTCAAATCAGATGACCATAGCATATAGTTGCCATACGAACGATGGGTTCAAAAAGTAGTTCTAGTGAGAAAAACTTTTTTGTTTTCAATGGCAGCGTATTTAAGATTCCCAATTATGATTATTATCTGTTTCCACACAATTTCGACGAGTTTGATCCAAATCGCCAGTGGCGCCATCTATTGCTGAGTTTGGGAAATAACTCAAGTAAGAATGTTCGACGAAAAACATTTAAAACCTTAATTTGTACAAATTAAAGAAACTACAAGGGTATATAAACTTCGGTCGAGCCGAAGTTAGCTTTCCCCTATTTTTATTTTAAATATTGCTGTGACCTAAAGGCAACTTACATTGAATTGAAAACGAACACACAAATCAGTAAAATACGGCTACAGAATTTTTAATATCACGGTACATCCCCCATATATTTTTATACCCGTTACTCGTAGAGTAAAAGGGTATACTAAAGTCGTGCAAATGTATGTAACAGGCAGAAGGAATCATTTCCGACCATATAAAGTATATATATTCTTGATCAGTATCAACAGCCGAGTCGATATAGCCATGTCCGTCTGTCCGTCCGTCTGACCGTCTGTCCGTCTGTCTGTATGAACACCTAGGTCTCAGAGACTAGAAGAGCTAGGGCAACCAATTTTGAAATGTAGACTCCTATTGTCTGCACGCAGATCAAGTTTATTTCAAATTTTTGCCACGCCCACCCCCGCCCCCACAATAAAAAATGTTGAATAACTCCCACAACTTTAGAGGTATCGATCTCAAATTTAAAACTTCCATTTATATTCGCAACATCTATAAGCCCTCCAATTTTCATCAAGATCGGATGATAAATAGCCGAGTTAAAAAAATGTTGCATACTTTCCGGGGCAGCCGGAATCTCAGTATCTCAGGCATACAGGAAGGCTATTAAACATTTGTTTTCATGAGTAACGGGTATATCGAAGTCGGTTAGAGCCGACTTTAACTTACGCTCTCGTTTTTGTTCTAGATTTGTTTGTTTAAATTTATTTTTAATGAAACCTGATCCTATAATAAATGAATAAGTGGATTTTAAGAAGCACTTTGGAAAAAAAAGAATCACTGTTTCAAGAGAAAAATGTTGTGGCAGGGCAGTTAAAGCTCGGTACGGAGATACTCGCGAAATACTCGCGAAATCAACTTCTTAAACTTAAATCGCACCTAAGAACTAATCATTTCGATACTCGGCAACATGAGGTATCAGTCTGGGAATGCATTAAAGATGTCAGCATGGAAAGCTAATGCGTAAGAATTGCTCAAGCTGACTGAATTTGCAGTACGCTACTTAATTGCGATTGGAGGTTCAGTACCATCTAAACGAAATGAATCCGCAATCAAACTAATGGTTACCGACACCGAAACGGAAAAGTTTTTCTCACTAAGACCCATTTTCGGACCGGTGGTTCCAATGGCAGCTATAAGATATAGTCATCCGATCCGGTCGGTTCCAACATATTAGCAAGGTGCAGTAAAAAGAAGACTCTGTGCTAAGTTTCAGCTCGATAGCTTTAAAACTGAGAGACTAGTTTGCGTAGAAACACACGGACGTCCCCTGAATTTAACGGAAGATCCATTAAAAAGTGTACTTTTTTAATTGCAAATAAAACCAAAAATAGAATTGGATGGTGGAATCTTCATTATGGGCTGAAAGAACTATCTCTGACATTTACTTTTTAAAGATAATTTCATTCAAATGTTGACCGAAAGTCCAATTTCGGATAACTCTTTCCAGCATTGCTACGGGTATCTCGTGAATTACGCGAGTATGTTGGCTTCCAAGTCTTGAATCGTAGATGGCTTATCGACGAAGACTTTCGACTTCACGTAACCCCACAGGAAAAAGTTCAGTGTCAGTATCATTTGATCTAGGCGGCCAGTTGACAGGTACAGAACGCGAAATAAGCTGCTAGCCGCAATTATTTTTTAATAAAACTATTGTTTCGCGCGCTGTGTGTGCCATAACACCGTCTTGCTGAAACCAAATGTCGCCGACATCAAGGGCTTCAATTGCAGGTTACAAAACATTGACGGTTATATACTGTCCGGCCTCATTTTTAAAGAAATACGGTCCGATGATTCCAGCTGCCCATAAACCAAACCAAACAGTGCATTTTTGTGGATGTAACGGTAGTTCAAGAGTCTCTTCAGGTTGCTCATCAGCCCAAATGAGACAATTTTGTTTGTTGACGTATCCATTTAGCCAGAAATGTGCCTGTGTGTTCCAAATGTGAAATGTGAAATATAATTCAAATAAATTAAGGTTTTAAATAATTTTCGTCGAAAATTCTTAGCTGAGCTATTTCCCCAACCTACCAAAAGATGGCGTCACTACTTTGACCATTTGCTTGACAGTCTGTTATATGGCAGGTATGCGATATATTCGTCCGATTTTGACCAAACTGTGTGGAAACTGGGAAGTATAAAGAAGCTACCATTGAAAACAAAAAAGTTTTTCTCACTAGAACTACTTTTTCGACCAATAACACTGTGACACATTTTTGAACTCAAAAAAGTTGATAGCGTCGAGACCAAAAAATTCTGAAAAGTTATGATGTTAGTATAAAAACCCTGTCTGGGTTTAGTCCGATTAGCTGCCGTTTTCTTTTTATTGCACTTTGAACTTTTCAGCTTCAGAGTAGGACTAACGATTCCATATCTTGTAAACCATTTTGAATTTCCCTTTTAAATCTTCAACAAAGTTGTTGCTCTTGGTTTGACCTACAAAACATTTTTTTGTAGCAAATCAAAAAAATTACATCTTCATACTCAAAATTACAAAAGCTGGCCAAAAAAGCCAAGTTTTGACGACTTTTCTAAAGTTTTTCAACTTCATCTTGAGACCCGTTCCAGATTTGGCCAAGTAATTCAGCACAAAGTTGTAGCTTAGATCAAAATAAACAAACCGTAAGAACAAACCAACTTCATTTAGTTACTCTTTCATATAGTTATAGGCCCACAAGCACGTACAACTGTCATAGAAACTCGAAAAAACGAACATTTTCGGAAAAAAAGTATAAAAAAAAATAATTTTTTTTTAATTACAGTTTTTAAGTTGTTTTCTTACTATTTTCTTGATTTAATACAAACCAAAAATTGCCATTTTTCGAGTTCTGGTTCCAATTCTACATGCTTAAGGGCCCGTAACTATACGAAGGACCAATCGAATGAATTTGGTAAGTTCCAACCGTTTTTTTATTTAAGTCCAAGCTACGTTTTAGTCCTGCATTGCTTAGTCAAATTCGTTACAGTTTTCAGGACAATGTTGAAAAACAGTACAAAATGAGAGGAAAACATGATGATTTTAAGACATTTTTGTAATTTTGAGTATAAAGATGTGACTTTTTTGATTTGCTACTTAGAAATGTTTTGTAAGCGAAGACAAGAGCAACAACTTCCTCTAAGACGTCAAAGCGAAATTCCAAATAGTTTACGAGATATGAAGTTGCGAATCCCAATCAGAAGCTGAAAACTTCAAAATGCAATAAAAAGAAAACGGCAGCTAACCAGGCCAAACCCAGCGAAGGTTTTTGTACCACCATCATACTCTTTCAGAATTTTTTGGTCTCGACTCGATCAGCTTTTTAGTGTTGCACGTTGTAATTTCTATGGGCGCTATGTGCTATAGTCATCCGATTTGGATCAAACCTGGTAGAATTGTGTGGTAGCATAAAATATTGACTAAAAATAAGTTTGGGACCGATTGCATTGAAAACCAAAAGGTTTTTCTTACTAAGACTTTTTTTTAGACCTCACTTTTGTATGGCAGCTAACTATATTGTTGGCCGATTTTAATAAAACTAAGTGGAATTATGTGAAAGCATAGAAAACTTAGAAATACGAGGTTTGGGGACGTTTACGTTCAAGACAAAAAAGGTTTTTCTCACTAAAACTACTTTTTCGACCGATGGCGATTTCGTTCCTATGGCAGCTATGTGCTATAGTCATCCGATCCGGCCGATTCCGATGTGCAGCGTATTTGTGCCAAAAGGCTTCGTGCAAAGTTTGGTTAAGATAGCAATAAATATGAAATTGTAATTAATGATGATATTATTAGTTTCATGCAAGGGGTACAAAGCTTTAAAAGAATATAACTCTGGAACGCACAGTGGTCGCTCCCATAGGCCAAATATAAAAAAAACAAAGTCAAAATGTTGACTTTAAATGTACCAATTCTTATTTATAAGTGGTCTAGCTATTTGAATTTATTCATCTTTTTGTTTTGCTCTATCTATCCTCTTCAAGAATAGCATCGAAAGAGAGAGCATGATATTCATTGGGTATTGCAGCGTAAGCAACGTGCAAGCGAAGCTCTCCGTAAAAAATTTGTTAAACTTATTTAAAACAAGTGTTTGTGCAATGGAAGTGATTAATATTTTAAATAAAGGTATTAACTTTCTTTTTACAACAAAAAGTATATGTAGTATATGTTGTGTTTTGTGTAAATCATTATTGTATTTAGTACATAATTGTGAACGTTCTTAGTTTGTCTTTTCTGTGTGTTGGTTAGAGTTTTAGTTGTGAAGGGATTATTGGGGATGAACAAATCTTTTTGTATAATATTCTTCAGCATTTTAAGAATATAAGAAAGTTTAATTCAAGTGCCGTAAGGTGCCGTGCGACTTGCAATATACGAAAAGGTAACCTAACCTCAATTTTAAAAAAGGACGTGCTTCTGCTGTGTGTTGTTGTTTCTTGCCGTTTGTTGGTTTGTGTTGTCGTGGAACTTCGAATGATGGCAACACAGCCAGAAAATTCTTCAATAATCCTGATATATCTGCCGACATTACGGGAATTGAAAAAGACTTAATAATCAGAGTCTCAACTTTGTTGCAAGCGTTATCTTCGGGCTACAAGATAAATCCAGTAAAATTTGGTGACTATGCTCTTCAAACCGCAAAGCAGCTGATTGACAAGTACCCCTGGTTTTATCTCCCCCCATCGGTTCATAAAGTTTTACTTCATGCTTCTGACATTATAAAACATTCTTTGCTTTCGATTGGAGAGCTTTCAGAAGAAGCCGCTGAAGCAAGAATTAAGGACATTAAAAAATTCCGACTGCAATGTTGTACACGCAAAATTTCAAGGATCTCCTCAAATACAGACTTATTTAACAGACTGCTTTTAAGTTCTGATCCATTTATTAGTGGACAAAGAACACTTAAGTATAAGGAAAAGTCAACTCTACTAGAGTCAACTCTTTCGTTACTTGATGAAACCATTTAAATATTATATAATTTTTTATTATTGTTCGTTATGTTTGTTATAACTTTTTTGGGATGGTGGGCGTGGGGGGGAGTGAGTAATCACTCCCACACTTTTATATTACAGGTCCAAGTTTGTAAATAACTTACAATAAAAAGTTCAGCCTGTTATGATTACAAGAAATGAATTTATGACCACTGAAAGAATCGTTCCTATGGAAGCTATAGGATATAGTGGTACGATCTGGCCAATTTTTGTAACATATATTTATAATTTTTTTATAGATTTTTGGTAAAAGTTTCATAGCGATAGCAGAAGTATTTATGGCCGCGGCTCCATACAAGCCCGACCACTGTGGAACGGTGAGGACAAATATAAATATTTTTTTTTGAATTAATTTTAAAATTTACCCATATTTTAAACTGCATCACTAGTTTTTTTGATTTTCATAAAAATTTTAAGAGTTTTAATGCGTTTTTTATAAAATTTATGCAAAATTTACGAAAAAATGTAATATATGGTACCTAAATGAGCAAAAGCATAGCCAAAACTTATCGTTTATGCTCATAAAAGTAAAATTTTGACATTTTTCTTTAAAAATGTTGATTTGAAAACTAAGAAAATCGTGGTTATTGACCAAATTCAAAAACAGTACGGAAAACCTGATTTTTGTGGAAAATTCGACTTGCGCGACCTCTAAACGTTTTCCAAAAAATTTGAAAAAAAAACTACATATATTATATATAGGGGTAACCTATAAGCTTTCAGAAAATGCCTGAGCATCCGTGAATTTAAAAAAAAATGGTTTTTGGCACACCCTAGTGGCCAGTCGATTAGAGCGAGAAACTAACTGCTCCCTGTCTCATAAAACTGCTGATTTCTGTTTATGCACGTAATAAGAAATAGAGAATTTTTTGGAAAATAATTAAAAATAGGACTATTCTTTGTTAGTTTTTTTGGTAATCGCAAATAGTCTCGAAAAATTTTGGATTATTTTAAATCGTAATTCATTAGTAATCAGAAATTTGTTATATAATCTTTTTGTTTACCAATCGTAATCGCAATTTAACATCTATGCAAAAAATTTAGGATTCGGTTTGTATTCGTTTTTGTTTTGAAGAGCGACTATTCTGGTACATTTAATATTATCTTAAAATTTCCTTTCTTCAAACTTAACAAGCTGTTTCGAAGCCTTTAACTTTCCTTGTGAATGTTTTTCATTCAAAAAGTGAGTTAAAAACATTTCTCAACCGAACTCAAAAGGATTTCTAGAGTTGATTTTTAAGCTATCTTTGAATATATTTAGTAATAATTGAATATTACCCAGGGATAACTTAAACTATTTCCTAAATTTAAAAGTAAACCAAGAGTTTGTTAAATTAAACTTGTAGCATGGGTCGTTTCTCCTTGGCCTGTAGATTGTCATTGGTAATGGCATAGCCAGTGCCGCCCTGTAAAAATAAAGCAAATAAAAGCAATCACCTCAACAAAAACTCAACCAAAAAACTCACTCTCTGTAAAATAATTATGTCCTTATCTTTGAGCTTGCGATCGGTTAAGGGATGTATCATGTCTTTGCGTATCAATTTCTCCACACATTCCATGGTGACCACATCGCCGCTGCCAGTAAAGAAATATTAATTATGAGGAAGGGTCACCAGCATTTCCAGCTGCACACTCACGTGGGTCTCAGCACCGCACAGGGCACTGCATTGCTGAGCACATCATGTGTAATGGGACACATGTAGCGTGCCTCTTTGGCTATTAGCGAACGTTTCGAGTCACCATCCTTGAGCAGCGTAAACTTGACATTAATCAAATCCTTAACCTTTAGCGGCTGCTGTGAGACGGGACAATAAATGGTGGCATCTGGTTTCTTAGCCTTGGCTGCACCCGCATTTGGACACTCCGAGGGCAGCCAAAAACTGGGCAGCTTCTTCTCATGACCATTGGTCATGTTGGATATCGAGGAGACGGTTGAGGCTGCACCCCTTGAGGTGCTGGGCCTTTCCTCGTGCTGCGACTGAGAGTTTGACTGATGAGCTGGCGTGGTAGCGGGCTTTTCTGAGTTGACAAATTGTTCCATTTTGGCCTGCTGTTTAGTATTCGCTTCATGGGCCAATTCCTGCTCCTCGGCACGTCGCAAACGCTCGTATTCCTTCAGTTTACGGCTATATTCATTCTTCTTGGTGACAATGTACTGCAAGATGGCCTCTTTGTCAAAGAGAAAACCGTCCTTGGTGACCACCGGATTGCGACAGGGCTGCAGGGTAAGGGAACAGCAATCGAAGGATTTAACCGAATCCTTGCCCAAACGCTGGGCATTGGTGCCATAGCCCGATTCGGCGGCATCCCGTTTCTTTTCGTTGTATGTGTAAACAGCTCCGGCCGTACAATTACGAGCATGTCGAGTCATTTTTTAAGAAAGTAAATTACAAATATGTAAAAAAAGAAACCACAACAAACTATAACTAGTTCGAAATAGAGTAGGGACCTTACAACCAGTTCGCTGGCACCAAGCAATCATAAGAACGGAGAGAGCTAATGCTGGGCTTACACCAGGGCCGGTGTAATCGTTGCATTAATTGAAGTCGTGTGATGTTGCTGGTTGTGAATAATATCGGTGTTTTATCAAGAAATTTTAAGCTTTATTAATGACAGCAACCAGATGTCGACTTTCATGTGGAATCACACAAATCCCATCGAATCGAAAGGTCTGAAATATTATATGCTTTTCAACAGTTCTGAAAAATTTCCTCAAAATCTGGTTAAGTACATTCATTTATATAATAATCAAGGCTGCAAACCGGTCCCAAGCCGAACTCCAAAGGACCGGTACGGTTCGGGTATTTCGGTCCGTCGAACTGGACCATGAACCGAAGGTTGTAAATATTTAAGCCGCCGAACCTTAGCCCGAATCGAACCCCCCTTTATACAAACAAAAGGTTCGGTTCCAACAATCATTTAATACCCTTGTTCCACTGGCACATTCTAGAGGTCATCGGCTGGATGATCTAAATGACCTCATTCTTTCTGTGTATTTCCTCATAAGAGATGAATGTCCATTCGGTAGATCATCCGCGATGGATGATCAAATCACTGTCATGGATGATCTAGCTACTGTCACGACATATAGCTATTTTCCGCTAAAAGGTTAGATTTGCTATCGATATGCTATCGAACTGCCCAAGAGGAACAGCTGCTCTGTCAGGGAGAGGGTTTTAGCTCAGTGGGTGGGAGTGTAGCACAGTGGCAGAACTGTATGGACCCCCTTTATTGAAAACCGACTATGCCCATGAGTTGTACATGGCCAAGGCAAGCGGCAATTGTTTCATTCTTTGTTTTAGAATGTTAAAATGCAGTAATATTTCTTATGTATGAATTCCCCAAACTACCTTTATCGTGGTGGGACTGCCAGGAGGGTATGTTGCTTGACATGTGGATGGCGAACTTTGATTTACAATTGCAGACATAGCAATTCAATCAGCTGTTCTTTGTTGTCGTGAACAACATTCGTCAGTGGAACAAGGAAAATTTACTTTTCGAGAATGTGATTGAATGTTCGCCAGTGGAACAAGGGTATAAGCAAAGATTTATTGAAATTATAGATGACGCATGTGAAACCAAAAACGATTTTCTTGGGAGCTGACATTGGATCCCTATTTTTGATTCTCGCTGCGTTTAAAAGAAATATATGTATTGAAATTTAGCTGTACGTTTTAGTAAATGGGTGTTGGCTGAAAGCAAAGATTTATAGATATTATAGATGACGTATGTAAAAACAATTTGTATGAGACAATACATATATAGTCTTTGGTATAAGTCAATTTCTTAAGATCTTTAATAACTTTCTCAATATTATGACCGGAAAAACAACTATTTTATAGCACGGCATCGCTTGAATTGATAATTAAAGATGTCTTTTAGAAAGCCAATCCATATTGCGATTTCGAGAAGAAAGAAAAACATAAGTCAAGTTTACCAACCTAGCATTGGGAAGATTATTTTAACGAGAACCGCCTTGATGAGGCTTTTGTTTTAACCCTTTTGAAGAATAAAGAGATTAATTTCATGTCCGATTTAAAGAAGATTCAAAAATGACTCATTCATATGCCCAAAATGTGATTTATTGAAATACGGCTTGAAAAAGGCTCGCAAGTGATTGGTAATATGAGTCGAAACTGATCAGAAAAACGGGCGATAAACTACTCTTCAAGAAGCTGTGGCTAGAGTACCATATTCTCCTGACAAAAGTATCTTTTATGACTATTTTATTCAGATCAAAAAGACTCGAATGCATAGCTCGTAAATAACTCTCAACCGTATTTTTCAGTTCGCTCTGCTTCCGTCACTGACCGAAACCCAAAAAAATTACGGTCTCGAATGTGTTCGGTTATCGCGCTCACTGTTAAGTGGCTGAGGCTGAGCACACCCATGTCGGACTTGGCAGAACGTGGTTCCCAAAGGAAAGCCATTTTTCACACTTTTAGTATGATAGAAGTGTAAAATTCTGTTAGAAATTGTATCTACATTCTTTCCTCATGTGCTTGGAAGGCTAAAGTTCCCATAACATGAAACCGTGCCTTTTCTGGAGTGTGCTTTTGTCACGCGTATGTAACAAGAAAGAGCGCAAACAAAATCCCGAACGATTTCCGATCGCTGTTTTTTTTTAACACCTTCTTTTTCATGTGTTTGGAAGGCTAAAAGTCACCATAACATGAGACGTTGCCTTCTCTAGGCAGTGCTTTTGGCACCTATTAATGGGAAGAAGAATTGCGGAATGCAAAGACAAACGAAGCAAGCCAAGGGAAAGAAGGCAAAATAAAGAGGACAAAATGAACATTTTTGCGTCGCATTCTTGAATTTCCTTTGACTTCAATTTTCTAACAAGTTTTGCTTGCATTAAGAAGTTGGCAATTGCGTGCCTTAAAAATGTTAAAAATCAAAGTTTACTTTTATTGGAAATTAAACCGATGTGTGAATTATATGAATAATAATATAATATAGTAGTTTCCACAGACTCAACTCCGCAATATATGGTGAGTCTAAATGTATATAAATCATCACGAAATACCTTATCTAAAATTTTAAAATTCCACAGTGACTTAGGAAGGAAGGGTATTCGTTCGAAGATTACAGAAAGGCGTTTCAAAGAACCAAAAACAAAGTAACAACAATCAAATATAACTTTTAAAAGCCAATTTAAAAACTTATTGTAATATTATATTTAAAATTTTTTTTTTGGAATTTTTGTTCGAGATTTGGATTAAGCAAAATGGAATAAAAATTTACAACTTCAATTGAAACTAAAAAATAAACATTTATCTAAATTTTTTTTTATTGCCCCCCTTCCAAAGTCACATCTTTAGTATGCTCCTTTTCATGCCTCTAAAACGGGTTCCAAAAGAACGTGTTCATTAAACATTCTTTGCGCAGCGAACGCCGCATGTATGGAATATTCCCTTCCGACGGATGGACTTCTGGAACTGTTCTTTGAGAAAGAGAAATTGGAAGGGAAACCCGAACGATTCACGAAGTTGAAGGCAACAACAAAAACCCATGCTAAAATACCAACCCAAAGTTGCATTATTTGACGGTTTCACGCCATAATAAAAGCGAGTGGAACTTTTCAGTTTTGGGAACTACTTCTTCGGTGAAAAAGAAGTTGTAAGGATGTCCATTTTTCATGGTCTCAGGTCCGACTGGGACAGCACTGATCGGTCTGACAGCAAACCCATAACAGACCCAAGTCAGTCAACCGGTCATCAAATGTATGTTATTCGAAGACCAAAATCCAAAAATGTTAGTTGAAAAGGTTGCAGAATGCTGTCGTGCTCTAGACTTTAGCATAAGCAGAGAGAGTCAATGCGAGAGAGAACGAGAGAGAGCACATATAGTTTGTCGCATACCTACATATTGTTAGCCGAATTTTCAAACGGACCTTTTGAATGCGTGATTTTTGTAAAAGGGCCGAGATAGACCGGAGACAAACAAAAAAAAAAATTAAAGTGTTTCTCTCCTCTCACAACCAAAGAGAAGCAGAGACCGCTGTTAAGGGTTGTTTTTATCCATCTATTGAATCAGGTCGCGCGAAAGCTGTCGTCTTCTGACAAAGGCAATCGGGGGATAAATTTTTGCGACCTCTGCTCGAATGTGATCAGAAATTTAAAAAAATGCTGGCTGGGTATGTATGTTAAAGGTTAGGCTTTTAAAATTCAAAGACTAGGCACTTTTGAAAGACTTTTTAAGAGGACCTATGGATGATAACAATAAGGAATGTGGTCCAGTCGACTTGACAACTAATGCTGGGCTTACATTGCGTCACAGAGTGTCACATTCAGTGTCACAACTCCAAATTCCCATAGCATTTTTGCGCTGTGACACTGAATGTGGCACTCTCTGACGCAATGTAAGCCCAGCAGTACATACATACGTTCTCCTGAATATATATATGTCTAAATTTGAACCGAATGTAGAGGCAAATATCTGTCAGCCTTGATAACAATACATTATCCGCTTATTATTTTGGTCTATTTACCAAAAATCATTGAGAAAATAATTTAATTCCTTAAGTTATGTTCACACAACAATTTTGATAAGAATTTTACTACATAGCAGTGATGCCAACTACATTTCACGAAAAGACGATTGATCGACAAAAAAAATAATTATTAATCTAATTAATTTTCATTTTTCATCATATTTGTTTAATTTGTTAACGATTTCTCAATTTTGTTTTCAGCTAAATATCTTGGCTGAATATCATCCACATTCTACCAAGCAACGACAATCAAAATTAAAAAAAAAATGTTGCTAGTTTCAAAAAGGTTTTGTACCCTGCAGCTAATAACTTTCGTCCAAAACGAATGAACATCAATAACCAGAAAAGACTTCTCATACAAACAGTTTTGTATGGATGGACCTGTTGGTGGGACCCGCATTTTTCGAAAAAAAAAAAACAGCGGTAACTCACTTCTCATCTTGAAAAACTAACATTAAATTCAAAACTTTTTGCAAAGCAAATGAATTGACACACGAACTGGTTCCGCTCGTGTCACAACAGCATTAACATTTGTCAAATGAAATGATTCACGAACTGGTTCCGCAACTGGCAGCTGTTGCTGCTGTCTCTGCTGCCGCCGTCGCCACTCAAAACAAAAAACACGAAATTTGATTCCGTCTAGTGAAACGTGTGCCGGTCGCTGGAGCAGCCAGACGTGGACATCGTCATGGACTATCATTACTATGAAGATGCGCCCGAGCAGGACTACCTGGACATGGACATGGCCGATGAGCTGGGAGCGCATGGTTATCCCTATGGCTATCAGTCTGCCGACCGTTTGGCCTTACATCCTGGCCCAGAGGAGGATTACTATCAGGAGCAAGATGGCGATATTTCGCTTATGGATCGTGTAGTTCATAGCCTGGAAAACTGTGTGGAACCATCGCTGATGCAGGTGTTGTCCTATTTGGCACCCATGATAATGCTCTGCCTGCTCAATCGCCTACTAAGACAGCTGTATGCGGGACGCAGAAAAACGGTGGCCCTGGACGAGTCCAATGCGCTGGCTGTGGCTCCGCTGCACGTGATAAATGCCACCTGTGGCTTTATACTCATCTACATGACCTTCGATGCACGTCTGGGACTGTTGTTGCTGCTTAATGGCATTAGCTATGCTTTGCTTCAGCTTGTACGTGTGGGCCAGGGTGAGATAGTGGCCAAGGCCATTGCTGTGCTGACCATAGGAAGTCAATTTGTGTACGAGCTGATCATTTGGCGTGAGCGCAGTGATTGGTCACAGCTGAGAGGTCTGCAAATGGTGGCCAATATGAAGGTGATATCGTTGGCTTACGACTTGGCCAAAACCAAAGAAGAAGGAGGTGTCACCATGCCAGGTCCCCTGGCCTATGCGGGTTACATGTACAGCCCGGCCAACTGCATACTGGGTCCCTGGTTAAGCTATGGCCGCTATGTGGAGTGTCTGGTGTGCCCCTCCATTACTTGGCTAAGTTCGCTGCGTCAATTGGTACCCAATTTGCTCATATGTTTGCTTACCCTCATCATTTCCAATTGCTGGGCCCCGGCTGTGGGTGAGCTGAATTCATCCCACTTGCTGCACATGTACACGGGCGCCTTGAGCGTCCGGACCAGCCATTACTTTGTTTGCTATTTGGCCCAATCGCTGTTGGCCTGCACAGGACAACAGCTGGAGCATACCAGCTCGTCGGTGATCAGTCGACCCTGGTGCATTGAGTGGCCACGTTCGATTACTAACCTGGTGCGCAGCTGGCATATACCCATGCATGAGTGGCTCAAGCGTTATGTCTATGGATCGAGCAAACTCAGATCGCATTCCTCTACTCTGGTGGCCATATTCTGCACCTATTTGGTATCCTCGCTAATGCATGGCATGGATCTGCGCATCTATTTGGTCTTACTCTCACTGGCCATCTTTGGCGAGGGAGAGGTCATGTTGCGTAGACATTTGGCTCTGCTTTGGGATGCCTGCATCACAGCGAGTCCTTGTAAAGGAGCGGACTTATGTCGCTACACACGCTGCCCGCAGAAACTACCCTGGAGAAGCATCAGCTATTGGATGGTGCGTTTCATTAACTTGTGCTTCACCCTAATGGTCATTTTCCATTTGGCCTATTTGGGTGTGGTATTAATGAATGACACCTTGAACACGGATCGCCATCAGGAATCATCATTTCTGTGGCATTGGTCGGAGGCGGGCTATTTGAGTCATTATATAGGGATTGGCATGTTTGTGGTGTATCTCTTTATAACTTAGACTGGAACAGTCCAGTCTAATGTACATTTGTATGGACTGAATCTCTACTTAAATATGAAACCAAACTGTGAAATCGCTGGGCACACGTGTTCTTCTTTGGCTATATTTGTACACCTGGTCTGGCCCCCAAATTTCAGACACGTTGCCCTTCGGTGATATAAAAAATAAAGCTAGCAGCTCCACATTTTAACATTTAAACAGATGTGGAATTTTGAAGGCAAATAGAAAAGCAAAAAACCCATGGGGAATTACCCGATTCTGTTTCAGTATTCTTAAGATTATTTTTAATACATTTTTTATATTTATTTTGGAAATTTGTTTATAAAGTTAAATAAGAGAGCCGAAGACCTCGGCGCTGGCGCTCTTACTTAATTATATAAGTTTTATAAAATAAAAAAGTTTTTTTTAAAAGAAATCCTTAAACTTTGCTTTGAATCAATAATTAAACAAGGGAGCTGAAAAAGTATTCGAAGAAAGGAATTTTTCGGCCACTGGCGTCGCCGATACGCACAAGCAGTGACGAAAACGATGCTGGAGAATGCCTCGGGCGATGAAAGTGTCAATTTAGTTTAAGCGGCAAGCCTAGTCCCGTTCCCCTTGCTGAGATCAGATAGATCGTGGGCCAGGAGCCCGGAAGAACGAGCTAAAACGCTGGCTGATGAGCTTGAGCAACGATTCACACCATGGCACACTGGGCTGGATGGCCAAATTTTTGACATAAAGTCGAATTTTTCATGACGGAATTTCTTGATTTTAGCTATATATTATTAAAGAGGATACTTTGAAATATGGAAAATACAGCTAAAGGTATGTTATATGTAGACATCGGATTTTGCATATTTGCATATTTTAAACCGCATGTCCGATTTAAGTTCTGATTGCACACATCTTATGTTTATTGATCAATGATCTAGGTCCGCTAAAAACAATTTTGCATAAATTGCATATTTGAATAAAAAATATGCAGAATATGCAAAAAACCTTTTTTTTATGAAATTACATAATGTTTCAGTGCTAACAATTTTCTGATTTTGTTGCAAATCTGTTTGAACTTGTAAATCAACGTCACCATTTCAACTTGTAGTCAATTTAAATGCCGAAAATGAGTGATAAAAACACATTTTAATTCAAAAATGGGTAAGAGATTTGCCATCAAACTGTTTTGCAATACATATTTACATACCAGGCACCCGGAGTGCGTTGCTGCGCCCCCTTTAGAATTTTAAACACAATACGAAGAAGTGAAGCTTAATATACAATTGCAATCTATCAAATTTTCATGATAATCTAGACTCGTTAAATTTTTTTTTACAATTTCACGAGTTTTTGGTTCGTATGATCTTCACCTCCTATTTACCCGTCGATATACCCGTCTTCGTGTCAATCTAAACTCATATAAGAATTTGGCATATGTTAAAATTTCTTTGAACCGATTGACCGACATCCAGGGCTTAATCCCGAAACGAATTTCGGTTCCGGTACCGGTTTCGGTACGTCCCGAAATAAATGTTTCGGTTAAAGGTTCTATTTCGGTTTTCGGTTTCGATACGGTACCCGGATTTTTATTTCGGTATACCGGTACGTACCGGCTATAACAACTACTTATTTTTAATATCGGAAAAATTAAATTCTGAGATAAATCTAAATCATTTTATTCTTGTGTAATATGTAAAACGAATCAAAATTCAACACAAAATTAATGGTTTCACATTTAAAGTAGAATTAAATAGACTATTTCATATTTCGTATTTTTTTTCGTAGTTAACATGTCAGAAACTATGATTACATTATATACTCATATATTAGCTTTCGAAATTTACTTTGAATTTTATAAGTCCTCGTCTTATTTAACTAATATAGCATTCTTGTCATTTGCTCGCAAGAACATAATTGCATTCAAAGTGGATGAGTCCATACAATTTCTTAGCGGATTTATTATAGATTTTTCGCCAGAGAATAGGCGTTCCACACTAACCTGCGTAGATGGAACAGAAAGCACGACTTTTGAAATCTCATACAATTCTGGAAACTTTGTGGAGGATTCTGACCACCAGTTAAGAATGTTTTCATGGTTTTAAGCACGTTTAAGTGCGAGTAAAGTCTTAATGGAATCCGGTAGCTGTTTTGCTAGAGGTCGAATTTTTTTATATTTCCAATTTGCAGTGTATCGAAATGGAATGAAAATCACCCAAAACAAGATTTTCGGTTGAAGTTTGATTCTGGCCACCTCCGCTGGTTCTAATATGCGTACAATTTCGTGAACTGAGTCCCACACTTTCCGGTGCAGAAGAAAGTCATCATCTGCAGTCGCAAAACTAGAGCAAATGTTAAAAATGTCTTTCGCCAGCGAATACTTTAGCATCCCGTAGGTTGAGCTCCAACTCGTGATCAAAGCTACGATGCGCTCTGCATAGATGAAAAATCCGAAACTGTACCGGTACCAACGTTTCGGTTTCGTTCCGGTGCTATCGGTTCCATTAATACGGGAAACGGTTTTCGGTTCTCAAAAAAAAGTGCCCTGCCGACACCTCCTATTTACCCGTCTTTAATTGCCAACTATTAAATCTTCATGATAATCTGAACTATTTATAAAATTTTGTATATATCCGGATTTTTGGTCCGCTTGATCTTGACCCGTCAATTTACCTGTCTACATTATAAATTTCGCAACTTTTGGGACCGTTCGATCTGCACTTCCTATATTTACCCGTCTACAATTGCCGTCTATTAAGTCTTCATATAATCTTTGGTCATATGAAAAATTGGCAAATTTTGACCTGTTCAATCCACGCCTCTTATTTACCAACGCCTGCGCTTTCGTAAATACTCAAATGAACATTTGACAAATTTCGCGGTTTTTGGTCTAAGCCTCTTATAAACGCGTCTTCAATTTCCATCTATCCAACCTTCATAGTTATCATGGGTCCTTTAAAAATTTGGCATATTTTGAAATTTCGCGATTTTTTTGACCATTTGTTCCACATCTTCTTTATTTACCCGTCTACTATTGCCGTCTATTAAGTCTTCATAATAATCTTTGGTCATATGAAAAATTGGCAAATTTCGCGATCTATACCTCCTACCCCTACACCCGTCTACATTGCCATCCATAAAACCTTCATAATAGTATTAGGTCATACGAAATATCGCCTCGTAAATACTCAACTGAAAATTTGACAAATTTCGCGTTTTTTGGTTTAAGCCTCTTATATACGCGTCTTTAATTGACAACTTTCCAAGCTTCAAGTTATCTTAGGGCTTTTGATCTACTCCTTCTATTTACCAGCCGGAAGGGTATTCTTTATGATAATCTAAACTCAAATGAGAATTTTTGAAATTTCGCGATTTTTTTTAATATTTGTTCCACATCTCCTTTATTTACCCGTGTACTCTAGCCGTCCTAAAATCTTCATAAAAATCTGAAATTAATGAACAATTTAGAAATTTCCCAATATTTTAGAACTTTCAAGGTACACCTTTCATTTGCTCGGTGTACAACTTCCATTTAACCGTCTACATATGCCATCTATATATTCTTTATAATAATCTAAGCTCAATAATGAGAATTTTTGTAAATTTCGCCATTTTTATACATTTTTTATACAATTACATATTTTGCATATTTTTTGCATATTTGTTATATTGAATATATTGAATATATATTAGATTACATATATTGAATATACAGTTTCCAATGGAAAGTGGGTTATTAAATTAGCATAATTCCAAATTTTCACTTCAATCAACCTTCATTTAAAAAAGTGCATAAAATCCGATGTTTAGTTATATGCAAATAATATGTTACAATTGTGTTCTATGAGTTATATGTTTATTTTTAATTTGTTTTGTGTGACGTCCTTAGCCAGAGAAAACCTAACCAAAATAGCTGTGCAATGTGGAGTTAAAACTAACTTTCGCCCACTTTTGGCCAAAATGTAATTATGTTAAAGTGTTCTGGGAAATATGCACTTCCACTTGATATTAACACTTTTTGCCCGATTTTGCCCGTTCTCCGTAAAATTTATAATTTTTAGGAAAGATTGAGTTCAGCCATGCGACCCTTCTCGATGTATGGCTTGGCAATAATAGGAAAGACAAAGCGATTTCGGCTTGGATTTTGAGCAAAGCCACATACAAAATATAAGCGTCGAGACAAAAAATAATATTATTAAATAAAATCACAAATTTTTCAAGCTTCATACAGAAAAAGTTGCCCAAGTGCAACAGAACAATCTCCAAATTTAAGTTGAAGCACTTAAAATTTTTCTTTTCGACAATGACGATTACTTTGGACACATAAAACAAAAAAACATAAAATTTTAATCCATGGATCCCAGATAATAAAGACTTAAATAGTACCAGTATTCTGCCTTGGGAAAACGCATCAGAAGCGCGCATCAAATTTTCTAAGCGCGATAGACAGTCGCATGTTCGTCAAAATTCGCGGGCTAATAACACTAGTTTATAGCCAAAAAGACCCATTTCTACTGAAACCTTTTTTTAAGCGTAGTTTGGATTGGTGATCTCAAAAATCCACTTCAACAATTTTTTCATGGCTTTAAAATGGTTTTTAAAATATGAATTTTTTAAATTTTTCAGTAAGTGCACTTACATTTTATGCTATATCTCAATTCATAATGGTCAGATGGAGTCAAGATGTGAAAAAAAGGAAAAAAATTCATATTTAAAAAATGTTGCCATGAAAAAATTTTTGAAATCCATTTTTAAGATCACCAAACCAAACTACTGGTGGTCGTCCAGAAATTTCTAGTCATAGTTTTTCTGGACCTAATGGGGGCGTATGTAGTGAGGTAAAGCGGCTGATCGGTTCAACTTGGCGAACCCAGCGCGATCCTGGCTTACTGCGTCTCAAGTCGACTCACACCTCCTCGTTGGTGACCACTGTAAACAGAACGCTTTGCATCCGCAAAGCTTCAGGCTAACGTGAGCGGCGAGCCCTCCCTACAGGGTACAATATATAGGGTTGGTGCGTCGGGTTTGGTACCCACCGCCGTCAAAAAAACTCCACCAATGAAAACTGCGACAACAATGCCTCGGATACGGACCCCCTCTGACGACGACCCACGCAAACGTTTTAAGGACCACGATTTGAGGATAAGCACCTGGAATGTTCGCACCCTCAACAGAGAAGGTGCTAATATCCAGTTGGTGAATGTCCTTGAGAAATATTCATCGGACGTTACCGCACTTCAGGAAATGCGATGGATTGGACAGGGGAGGATGGTGAAAAGAACACCAACAACCAATGCACCCTGGAAGATCTACTACAGTGGACATGCTTCCAAGCATGAGTTTGGATGCGGGTTTGCAGTCAGTGCAAGACTTCGTCGCTCTGTCATCAGTTTCACACCAGTGGACATGCGACTAGCCGCACTCAGACTTAAGGCTAAATATTTTAATATTAGTCTTATCTGTGCACACGCCCCAACGAAAGACAAGGGCGCTTCGATAAAAGACGAATTCTATGAGCGCCTGGAACAATTATATGAGCGCTGCCCCGATCACGACATAAAGATCGTGCTTGGCGACTTTAACGCTAAAATTGGGAGAGAAGGAGTTTTTGGCTCGACAGTCGGCCGATTTAGCCTTCATGAAACAACCTCCGGTAACGGAGAGAGGCTTATAGATTTTGCCGCGGGCAGGAACATGGTCATAAGTAGTACCAGGTTTAAGAATCGCGACATCCATAAGGCGACCTGGAAGTCCCCTGATCAACTAACGCGAAATCAGATTGATCATGTTGTGATCGACGGAAGGCACTCATCGAGTTTTCTAGACGTGCGTGCGATTCGAGGTGCCAACATAGGCTCGGATCACCACCTTGTTGCAGCCAAAGTGCGCACGCGGCTCAGTGTGGCACATGCCTCACGTACTAGTACACGTCGAAAGCTAAATGTCGATAAGCTGTAATCACAACGGAACTCTGAAGCCTACACAGCTAAACTCACCCAACTGCTCAGGGAAAACTCACCATTCCCTTCTGGTGTAAGCGAACAGTGGAATCATATATCACACTCCACGAGTACGGCTGCCAAGGAGATACTCGGATACGCCGAGCACCCTCGAAAGCAGACTTGGTATGATGAGGAGTGCCGCGACGCTACTGCAGAGAAAGACGTTGCCTACAGGAGAACTCTGCACAGATCCGCAAGTGGCGCTAGACAAATGGAGAAGCTATTTCGCCAACCTGCTGGGAGGCGACAACGAACACAATACCGCCTCTGGAGTAGTAGCGACGCCACCAATCGACAACATAGAGATAGACCCACCGGACCATCACGAAGTCTGTGTAGCCATAAAAAGGCTTAAGAACAACAAATCAGCAGGTGCAGATGACCTGCCAGCTGAACTGTTTAAGGCTGGAGGCGAGGAGTTGGTAAGGTGCATGCACCAACTCATCAGCAGAATATGGTCCGACGAGAGCATGCCTGAAGATTGGAGTCTAAGTGTAATTTACCCACTTTTTAAAAAAGGAGACCCTGCAGTTTGCGCCAACTACCGCGGGATCAGTCTCCTTCCCATCGCATATAAGATTCTGTCGTGCATTATTTGTGAACGTCTAAAGCCGCTTATAAGCACTCTGATCGGACCTTATCAGTGTGGCTTCAGACCTGGTAAATCCACCACAGACCAGATATTCACATTACGACAAACCCTGGAGAAGACCTATGAGAGAAATATCAAAACCAACCATCTTTTTGTTGATTATAAATCAGCCTTTGACACACCGATAAGGTCAAGGTTCTTTGAAGCCCTGTCTACCTTTGGTATACCAGCAAAGTACGTTCGACTTTTGCATGATGACGTTGAGAAGCACTCGAAGCTCCGTCAAAATAGGAAAGAACCTCTCCGAACCATTTGATACCAAGAGAGGTTTTAGGCAGGGTGACACCCTATCGTGTGACTTCTTTAATCTACTGATGGAGTATATACTGCGCCAGTGCCCAAATGCCAACAGATCGGGCTCATTTCTTTATAAAGATCTAATGCTACTCGCATACGCCGATGATATTGACAATACCGGCAAAAACGAACTGGCGGTAAGCAGGGCGTTTTCAGAGATTGAGAAGCAGTCTAAACTGATGGGCTTAGCGGTAAACGAGGACAAGACAAAATACCTAGTATCCACGGACAAGAAGTCTACGCGTCTTGGACAATTTGTTACTATGGGGGAGTACAACTTTAAGGTTGTAGTGGATTTTGTCTACCTCGGGACGATGATTACCGGCGACAACAACATCAGCCTGGAGATCCGAAGAAGAATTACTCTTGGAAACCGATGCTACTACGGGCTCAGTAGGGAGTTCGAGAGCAGAGCCTTTTCTTGAAGAATATACAAGTCGCTCATCATCCCAGTCCTGCAATACGGCGCAGAAGCATGGACAATGACAGCAGCGGATGAGGAGGCGATTGGCGTTTTCGAGCGAAAAATCCTTCGGAGGATATATGGATCTTTAAAAGTTGGCGATGGATACCGCATTCGAATGAATCACGAACTGTATGAGCTCTATAAGGACATCAGTCTAGTCAAGCGCATAAAGCAACAGCGGCTGCGCTTGTTAGGACATGTAATCCGGATGGATGAAGAAGCTCCAGTAAAAAAGACGTACAAAGCGAAGGCGGCTGACTTTGGAGGACAAGGCAGGAGGGGTCGCCCACCACTAAGATGGGATGATCAAGTGCGGAAAGACATTTCCAACCTTGGTGTGAACAACTGGTGCCAGCTCGCACAATGCAGAAGCGAGTGGAGGGCATTCATTGCAGAGGCCAAGACCGACAAGCGGTTGTGATGCAACATCGGGCCAATAAAGAAGAAGAAACCAAATTACACTTAAAAGAAGTTTCAGTTTTTTTTGTAAACTAGTGTAATTAGCTAATCTATTGTATTTTTCATTTGAAGTAAAGTTTCGGGTGTTTTTGGGAGGCTGACGTGTCCAAGGCAACTCTTGTCAAATTTAAGGAGTTTTTTCGAATGCACGCGGATGCATATTCCAATAGCTATCGATAAAAATTGCACAAGGCTACCACATTTTTGTGTTAAATACGGTCTGGCAGCACTGTTTTTTTTTGTTTGGTCGTAGAGTCAACGACCGTCCCAAATTCAAAGTCAACTGCCATTATTTTGTATGCCCGGACGACCAGTCTCAGACAAAAACGAGAGCGTAAGTTAAAGTCGGCTCTAACCGACTTCGATATACCCGTTACTCATGGAAACAAATGTTTAATAGCCTTACTGTATGCCTGAGGTGGGTCAGCCGAAAAGTATGCAACATTTTTTAACTCGTCTCTCTCTCTCTCTCTCTCTTTCTCTCTCTCACTAAGATTGCTGCTGAACGCAATGCTTAGGTTATGAGTGGGGTGGGTGGTGGGTGTTAACTGATCGTTTTTTGCTCATAACTTGAGTATCGTTCATCCGATCTTTATCATTCCTTCAGCAAATCGATAAATAATTTTAAGAACTAGATATCTCTAGAAAGTACGAACCATCTATCATCAAAACTGTAGGAGATATGACGTTTTTTCCAAATTGCGGGGGCGTGAGGGGGCGTGGCAAAAATTGAAAATAAACTTGATCTGCGTGCAGACAATAGGAGTCTACATTTCAAATTTGGTTGCTCTAGCTCTTCTAGTCTCTGAGATCTAGGTGTTCATACAGACGGACGGACGGACGGACAGACGGACAGACGGACAGACGGACAGACGGACATGGCTATATCGACTCGGCTGTTGATGCTGATCAAGAATATATATACTTTATATGGTCGGAAATGATTCCTTCTGCCTGTTACATACATTTGCACGACTTTAGTAGACCCTTTTACTCTACGAGTAACGGGTATAAATACCTAAAAAGGTCGTACGACCGCAGTTTAAACAGCGTATAAGTAAGTCAACACACTCAAATTGTTTACTTGTTCAGTTGTTCAGTTCGTCAACAGTTCGTCGTTTGTAAGATCCAGTTTCATTCTTTCCATCCGTTTTTGGAGAACGTCTGCCAACACAATAACTTTAGCTAAAGTTACCTTTTTTTAGCGCAGATCTTGCTGTTTATTTGGTAAAATGGTTTCAGTGCTGGTAATAAGCCCTCAAGTACTTCCCATTCGTTGCTTGTTAACACCAAATCGGGACGTAGAATTGACACAGCTACCATAACAGCTATCTTTAAAACAAGATTTTGCACTAATCCCGATCCCGACCACGTCTAACCCGTCCGGTCCCGATCCCGACCAACAATTTTCAATTCAATCCCGTCCCGCATCGTCCGCACTTTTTTTTCGGGCACCGCGGGATTCCCGTCCCGCGCCCATCTCTCTTCTATTATACTGTTTTCCCAAAGCCCATTTAAGATCTCATTCAATGTTTGATTGAGCGCAGAATATATCTCGCCTTTAATTTCCCTCAAGCATTCTAAAATGTTTTCCTTTTTGCCTCTAAAGCTTATACAGCGCAAATTACTTGCATTACTTACAAACTTGACAATTTGCTGGAACTTGATAAATTAAATGTGTATTTGCTCCCCATGCAAATGCCTTGTATATTTTTCAAAAAGCAAAGTTTATTCTCAATGGACCAAATGCATTTTCTGTTGACCGGTATTCTGAGAAAGATAAACTTCCTTTGATTTTGTGTCAAAGAGAAATTTTTGCGTTATTTCTGTGTGTGGGAAGTAGACGCTGCGCGTGTAAAGAGAGTGAACTGATATTAACTGGCTTCTAAACAACTTGACAAGTTGCTGGAACTTGATAAATCAAATGTGTATTTGCTCCCTGCAAATGCCTTGTATATTTTTCAAAAAGCAAAGTTTATTCTCGATGGACCAAATGAATTTCCGGACTACCGGTATTCTGAGAAATATAAACCTTTTGTGTCAAAGAGAAATTTTTGTGTGTGGAAAGCAGACGATGCCTGTACACCTGCGTGTGCACAGAGAGTGAACTGTTTCCAGGAGAAAGATTCTGTATTTCCAAGTACTTTGTTGAAGGTTAAGAATGTTTCACCACCAACCCATCAATATACTGGAAAAGGTCTAATTTTGTTTCCTTGTGTAATTTTTGTTGAATTTGGTTCGGAATTCTTGGGTTCGGAACTGGTTCAGATTTAATTATTTTTTCACAGTTTGTTCGGTTCACAGTGAAAAATATGTCGGAATTCTGGACTCGAACCTTTTACACTAGTTTACAGCCAAAAAGACCCATTTCTACTGAAATTATTTTAAAGTGTAGTTTGGATTGGTGATCTTAAAAATCGATTTCAAAAATTTTTTCATGGCAACGTTTTTTAAATATGAATTTTTTTCATTTTTCCGGTTGGTGCTCTTACATTTTAAGTCATACATATATCACTTTATAATATTCAGATAGAGCCAAGCAAGATATGAATCGAAAGGTAATTGAATGGTCAATTATCCCACAAAACACTATTATACCCGTTACTCGTAGAGTAAAAGGGTCTACTAAAGTCGTGCAAATGTATGTAACAGGCAGAAGGAATCATTTCCGACCATATAAAGTATATATATTCTTGATCAGCATCAACAGCCGAGTCGATATAGCCATGTCCGTCTGTCCGTCCGTCCGTCTGTCTGTATGAACACCTAGATCTCAGAGACTAGAAGAGCTAGAGCAACCAAATTTGAAATGTAGACTCCTATTGTCTGCACGCAGATCAAGTTTATTTTCAATTTTTGCCACGCCCCCTCACGCCCCCGCAATTTGGAAAAAACGTCATATCTCCTACAGTTTTGATGATAGATGGTGCGTACTTTCTAAAGATATCTAGTACTTAAAATTATTTATCGATTTGCTGAAGGAATGATAAAGATCGGATGAACGATACTCAAGTTATGAGCAAAAAACGATCAGTTAACACCCACCACCCACCCCACTCATAACCTAAGCAATGCGTTCAGCAGCAATCTTAGTGAGAGAGAGAGAGAGAGAGAGACGAGTTAAAAAATGTTGCATACTTTTCGGCTGACCCACCTCAGGCATACAGGAAGGCTATTAAACATTTGTTTCCATGAGTAACGGGTATATCGAAGTCGGTTAGAGCCGACTTTAACTTACGCTCTCGTTTTAAATAGGTTAAGTAGTTTCAATAAAGTAATAAAAAATATTTCAAAAAAATCGATTTTTTGCTCGAAAACGCAATAAATTTCGTTTCCAAACGCCTAGGAAAAATATTTAAAAATTCAAAAAAACTATTTTTATTTTTTCTACTTAAGAACCGCACTTCTCCGATGGCCAACAAAATGGCCATCCAGCTCAGAGTGCATGGGAGAGTTTATAAAATAATAAAAACCACGAGAGGTCAATAGTAGTTGCACTAGATCTCTCGTTACGGTCGATACGGTCAGCCACAGTATTTTGCTGGAGGACCTAACACAAAGAACCAAAGAACCAGAGATGGCTCTCAAACTACCTAGAAGGCCGACAAGCCCAGGTCGAGTTCAGGGAAGACAAGTCGAACACGAGAGTAGTCAAACAAGTAGTCCTGTCCCTCTTATTGTTTAATTACTATATTGCAAAGATCCCGCCCCCACCAGAAGATATTAAGATAATGTCCTACGAGGATGACTGTCCTATAATCTCAACCGGGAGAAACATCAAAGATTTAGAACAGAGAGTAAACTTTTAACTGCCAAGCCTCAACGAATTCTTTAAAATTATAAATCTTAGCCTTTCAGCCCCAAAATCGTCCGCCACCCTCATCACCACCTGGACCAAGGAAGTCACGATGACTTTGGACATCCATATAAAAGGTTAAACAGTCCCTACTGTAAAATTCCTAGGAGTTACGTTCGACCCCCTACTAACCTTCTCCAAACACTCGGAGGATGTTGTAAAGGAGGTAAAAAGCAGAACAAAAATCCTCAATGCAATTGCAGGAAGCACATGGGGCAAGGACAAGGAAACCATCTTCACCACCTACAAAGCTATCGGCTCAGTTACGCGGCCACCATCTGGTCTCCCGCCATTAGTGATACCAAAGATTATACAATGAATAGATCGGACATCTCATACAGAACAAAAATTTGTATGGCAGGTCCTGCCAGTGGAACCCGCTCTCTTCGACGAATGCTTTTTATTCTATATCAGTGCCGGCCAAATGGAGAGGACAAAAAAGTGTGCTTGTGTTGGTGTGCAAGAGAGCTCTCTCCTGACTACAGGCGTTTTACTTGCCATTCAATGTTCACCGATACACACAATCATGAGTTCGGCTCGCGTTTGCGTAAAACCACGACTGACTTCGGCTCGTGGTAGCTATGCCTGGCCGGCTCTGTTCTATATTCAAAAGGCGGCATTATGAGTGGCCACTGTGTGCCATGTAATGACGCTGCCCGACCACCTGCATGCCTGTTAGGAATCACAATAAACTCTTGACGCAGCAATACCTCATCGGTTGTCAACAGGAGTCCCACCCAAACCACATCTGCACCTTGGAGAGCATGTCACGCAGGAAAGTTTCGTTCCGAAATGACCTGAGAGTCGAAATGTCGTCTATTAAATTTCTCTTCGGAACAGCAACGTTCACAGCCACTACCTGTGCAGAGGCAAAAGATGCCGCACACACTAATATAGTCACCACACAGAAAACAAAGATCGCGATATTTAGTATTATACGGGTATTTTGAGTATCGAATCGGCCTTCATCTGAAAAAAATATCAATATGATATTATCGCGTCCATATGTTAGGTGGAAATAGTATCCCATTGATATAACAAATTTATATTATTTTGATATTATTAAAGATAGGGCTGATATTTGATCTTTTTTTTTCTGTGCAGTACCTTAGAGACGTATTTAGATAACATAGTTCTTGGAGGCAGACCACCGCCCATTAACCCCGAGTAGGAAACGCTACCCAGACACATCAGATCTACTCTGACCCAACTGCGCTCTGTCCCGTATAAGCCCCGAGGTGATAGAAGAGTGTTCGAAATGCGCAATACACCTTTTCAAAGGCTCCCTAAAACCCACTGTCCTCACAACTATAGACCTTTGGACCCATCCGATTGAGGTAGCTTCTTTCCTCGAGCTGGACAAGGAATAGTTTCAACATCTTTCTAACCTTTACCCTCCCCTTTTTTTCTTCTTTTCTATGTACATACGGTTTACCCAACCAGCCGCTACAACAACAACCACTTCGGCTCTCCAGACAATCGGATCTTCGCTCCGGAGCCGACCCGAGTCCTCACGACTCGGCCAAGGATTGTCACCCCTCGGAAATGTGGAATCGGGTATGTACACCCACCCATCTTTTCTATCCCCCTCCCCCTTTTCTCCCATTATTTTTTCATTAACTGAGCATGCAACACCGGCCTGCCTGCTCAGAACACTACTCCTATGCGCCGGTGATGTCGAATCTAACAGACCATTTCAGACCATATCATGGCCCATGTTGTAGTCAAATAACATCCAGTGGCAGGCCCACTCCCGCTTTAAATCCGCCTTCGCTGAATTCCCTACAGCCTCAAAAACAGCACACGCAGCAGCCAACACCACCAGGCACAATGCAGTCTCCCCCGAGACCTGCAGCGTCGCCCGTGGCTGCAGCTCAGCCACAGCCACAAACAACCGCACAAAGACGTGACATACAAAGCCTAGGTACACAGGCCCCACCTGTGACAACCAACCAGCCGCCAACCGAGGAATTCAAGGTAGTCCAGTGGAACTGCAATGGTCTGAGACCCAAAATTGCCGAGCTTGCCGACTACATGACCCGAAATAAAATCTGGATAGCAGCGGTCCAAGAGACGAAATTAACACCCAGGGCTCAACTTGTCACACACGCAGGCTACAACATCCTAAGGCAAGACAGGAGCAGGAATACAGGTGGTGGATTGGCATTCGTCATCCACCAATCCGTCAGCTACAGGCGATTGGACTTAAATCCCACACCGGACGACTATATGGAAGTCCAGGGTATTGCTATACGGTCTGGAGTCTCTGAAATAGAGATAATAAACACCTATATCCCTCCCAATGCAGCCTGCCAGTCCGGCTACCAGCCAAACATCTCCCACCTGCTCGCGGGACGAAACAGAATTGTCCTAGGCGACATGAACGCTCATCACGAGACCTGGTTTTCCCTGCTGCATAACGACACCCGAGGAACAAACCTCGCTGAGCAGGTGGAAAATTCCTCGTTTGACTGCATAAATGTGGACCAACCCACTAGGATCACTGCGAACTGCAGCAGCTCACCTGACATCACGATTATCACCATCACAGATTGGCAAACTGATATTGCCCTAAACTCCGACCATCTGCCCATCACCATCACCATGAACTGTCAATCTGACTTCATAGTGTCGGAGGAGAGAACTTATATAAATTTCTCGAAAGCAGATTGGCCTGCCTTCACGGAGTTCACAGAGGAGCAATTCAGCCACCAACAAACGCCAACGGATGTCAGCACAGGAGAACGCACCCTCCGGAAAATTCTCATCGAGGCACGGAAAAAACACATCCCAGCAGGAAGAATCCCGAGGATTCGCCCCTGCTTCCCAACTGAAGCAGCGGAAAAGGCTGAGCTCAGAGACTCAGTCAGTGCCGCAAATTCTGCTGACCCCCGAATCGAGGAGGCAAATCGTGACATCTCCAAGCTGGTCAACGAACGCAGGAAGAAGTGTTGGTTGGCGCACCTGGAAGAATGCGATATGGGTTCTGCTAAGCTATGGAAGACCATCAAAAGCTTGACGGCAGGCCCAAGGAGACAAGATCCCACCGCTATCTCGTTCAACGGAGTGCCGCAGAATGATGCAAAAAAATGTGCCACAGGATACAACAGGCAGTTTGTTAAACACCCGAAGAATCCTGATAAAACCTACAGATCAGTTCTTCGCCGATTGCGCAAACTTAGACACGACCCTGAAGGTCTCGATTTCACCAACGAGGAAGTACAAGTTGCAATACATGATGCCAAAACCTCCAAAGCCCTCGGCCCGGATGGAATAGCAACAATCATGCTAAAGAAACTTGGACCACTGGGAGTAGGTTACATCACTACACTCTTCAACCTCTGTCTCTCCTCCCTTGTAATCCCTGACATATGGAAGACAGGAAAGATAATCCCAGTGCCAAAACCTGGCAAACCACCTGAGCTAGGTACTTCCTCTAGGCCAATCACCCTGCTGGCACCGGCAGTAAAAATCCTCGAGGCGTTGATCCTACCTATACTGCAGGAAAACCTCCCTTTAGCAGACCACCAACATGGCTTCCGCAAGGGTCATAGCACCAGTACAGCGTTATGTGAAGTCACCACCACCATTGCAGACGGGCTTAACTCCCCAAGCCCACACAAACGCACAGTACTGGTTGCCCTTGACCTATCGAAAGCCTTCGATACGGTCAACCATGCGAAGCTTCTCGAAGACGTAGAGAACACAGCGCTACCTAACACCCTGAAGCGATGGCTGGCCAACTACATCTCGGGCCGGCAAGCCTACGTTGAGTTTCGCAGCAGAAACTCAACGTATAGGAAGTTGAAGCAAGGAGTTCCGCAAGGAGGAGTTTTATCGCCACTCCTCTTCAATTTCTACATCTCTACGATCCCACCACCCCCCCCTGAGCTAAAACTGATTAGCTATGCGGATGACTGCACCATCTTAGGATCGGATCGGGACCACCGCAAGGTAGTTGAGAGTTTAAACTCCTACCTCCCGACAGTCACCTCATTCTTCTCAGCTCGAAACCTCACCATCTCACCTGAGAAGTCCACTTCCACCATTTTCACCACCTGGACTAAAATAGTGAACACCCAACTCGATGTCACCGTGGACGGAGTAAAGATACCCACGAATAAGTACCCAAAGATTCTGGGGGTGACTTTCGATAATCTCTTCTTCTTTGCCAAGCATACTGAAAGCACAGCTCGCAAGATAAGAGACAGAAATCGGGCCCTAAAGGCCATCTCAGGCAGTTCATGGGGGAAAGAGAAGGAAACGCTACTTACAACCTACAAGGCCATAGGGAGAACCCTCGCAGATTATGCAGCCCCGGCATGGTCTCCTGCCATCAGTGAGACGCAATGGGAAAACCTGCAAAGGGCCGAGAATGCAGCACTCAGAACTGTCCCTGGATGTCATTCAATGACACATGAGGACCACCTCCACGAGGAAGTCCAAATGCTGGGTGTCAAAGCCCATTGCAGAATGCTAGGCAAACAATTTCTTGCCAGCAGCCTAGTGGTATAACATCCGAACCACCTCTCACTCTCGGTTCCCCTTCCCCCACGCACCAGCAGGCAAGATCTACGCATCCTCACGCCTGCGATCAGACAGCTGACAAACAACGCCAACACCCTGTCGGCTGCCGATGCCATAACCGTGAGGGAAGAAGTCCACAGGCAAACAGTGAACACAGCAGTCATTGGTCTCAAGAGCAACATAGTGCTCGGTGGTCGCCCACCACCCATTAGCGCGTCGGAAAAACGACTGCCACGGACCACACGCACGACTCTTGCCCAACTCAGGTCAGGGTACTCATGCTCTCTAAACAGCTACCTTGCCAGGATAAATCCCGAGGTAGCAGACGAGTGCCCTGACTGCAAAGGAAGCCCTCACGACACACGCCACCTGTTCAACTGCCCTAATGCTCCCACAAACCTCACACCGCAAGACCTGTGGACGCACCCCATCGAGTGCGCTACCTTCCTGGGCCTGGACCCAGAAGATTCGACATCCCCACTATCCTCTATACAACACCCCTTTCTTATTCAAAACCTAACTCTAACTCTCTTTCTCTCCCTCCCCTACGTACATCTCGCAAACCACAAAGCCGTTACAACAACAACAACAACCACTTGGGAAATCAAAGCTCTCAAGGAGAGGAAGGCCCCGTGACGAGACTGATCATCAGGCAGCAGGACCATCAAAGCATCTCCTATTAAGTTTATGCTTTTTGCTTGGGACATTTTCCGTCCCTGTGAAGAAAAGTTCAACATATTATCGTCCTCTTCCACCATTTAAAGCATCTTCTATCTAAATTCCAAGCGAATCAACAAGTCTGCTGCGTTCAGTCTGTAATCCATTTGAATTTTTTAAGGGAATAAGTTCAAATGTTTGTGCATAATTGTCTGCAATAATAGTTTGATGCTACCCATTTGAGCTGATAAGCTCCTTGTCAAAACTCTTGGCTTGTTTTGTATGGCAGCAACTACAGCAGCGTTAGTTTCCTGCGTCTGAACTGAAGGGATTCGATGGTAAGGTATTCTTGCTCGTCAAAATTGTTTACAAGCCTCATTATGGTCCATCTGCTCGGAGGATTGCCACCAAACGTGCGCCTAAACTCGCTTTGAACCGAAACTACGGACTCCACTTCAATGTACTAAATAAAAAAAAAAAATTAAGCAGCTTTCATCATATGACTTTAAAATATTAATAATTATGTACAAAATTATATAAAGTCTGACTGTCATAACTCAATTGTGCAATTGGGCACTTGCCTTTAAAAAGTTTGTCATTTTTATATTGTAATCCTACTCAAAACTATTTGACTCACTGATTTTAGTGCTTACGTAGAACGTGGGCACTGCTGATATAGAGGCGGAAAATCAATGAAACTAACTACGTAAATGTCCCCTAGTAGTGGGTGAAGGTAAACAAATAACAAAATGTCACATTTCCAATGAAAACCAATTAAATATGATGCCATCCATCCGATGGGGGAATCTTTGAATTTATCTGCAACGCAAAAGTGTTTTTCTTTTTGTATTTTATTTCCGAGAAATGTTATTGCGGCGATAATGAGGGGCAAACAAAAAAAGGAACTGCAGAGAATTTGCCATTATTGAGGGGGAGATATTTATTTCAAGGAAACACCTCTAGGGGGTTAAAGTGCAAAAAAAATGAATTGAAATCTTTTACTGCATGGCATATTTTAAATAGTTTACTAGCCCAAGCCAATTTCAATCAAAATATTTAGTATTTCCTTGTAGGTTAAAGTAGATTTGTGAAATTACCAAACTCTCCGGGGGGTTCATCTTAAATAATTGTCTTGTTGCACAAGTTGCAAAGAACTTGATGTTGTTTATTGATTGCCTCTTAGGTTCAGCAAATCGCCGCTAGCTTTAAGGTATCCATGTCAAGTGCCGTTGAGTGTTTCTGTGCTTTCTTATATTCGAGATATTTTTTACACTGCTCGCCACTTGAATAGGACACCTCTAAAGTCGATTTTCTATAGTTAATTGCTGCTAAACCAAGCCATCTAGGAAAAAAATTTTTGTTTTCTTATAAAGTTTATTTAAATGTAGTAATTAGCCGAAAATTACAAAATTATTCAAAAGCTGTAAGTATACAAAAAACATTGTTAACCAATAAGTAACAAATTTTGGAGTCTTCATTTTGCACCACTTGAATAGGACACTTTATCTAAAAACCATTTAAGAATATTTCAATCCTTTTCAAATAACAATATTACTTAAATAAGAAATTACTAACATGTTTTTAAACCAAAAAAAGTTTTTAATAGTGTGTTGAGCCTCCTTTTTTCTCCAAAACCTGACACATTCGGTCTGGAAGGGATGCATACAATTTTCCCAAATAATTCAACGATATCGAGCCCCATGCTAATTTGATAGCTGCAATTAGTTCGGGAACGCTCGAATATTGCTGACCTGATCCATATACTTCACGTGTTAGCCATACCCACACATTCTCAATGATATTCAAGTCCGGTGAATAGGGTGGCCAGTTTAAAGGCCTCTTTCAATATACCATTATAACACAACGCATTCATGGTGGTTGGAATAAATTTAAGCTCACAGGTGCCATAATAGGAAATGGCCCCCCATACCATAATACCTCCAGCACTGCTGTGCAACTTATCAAGATGGTGTGGTTCTTTTCGAAGATCATGAAAATAGTAGCTGTAGGCATCGGGGCCCTCCAAATTAAACTTTTTTTCGTCCGAAAAGACAACACGTTGCCACTCCGAAGTCCAGGTGACATGTGCGCGCGCGAAATCAAGGCGTTGTAACTTCCGAGCCTGGTTAAGAGGTGGCTTCTTCTTGATTTTTAGTCTCTTCAGGTGTGTAGCATTATTAATAACACGACGCATGGTTGTCAAACTTGCTTTAACGTTGCATTTTTCCCTTATCTTGGCCAAAGAGTCGTGCGAATTGGAATCTTTTTTTTAATATAAGTCGCTTGTCCGCGATGGTGAGCACACTGTGGGTGCGGCCCTTCATGTTTTTACCATAATTAGCCTCATTATTTAAAAAATTTGTTATGGCGTGACGGCTCCTGTCGACTTTTTTTTGCTATTTTGGCAATAGAAAGGCCAGAATCCTTGTAAGCTTGGATTTTTCCTTTCTCCGACTCAGATAATGAAGTGCCACGCCCCATTTTATTTTTTTTTAGTTTTATATACACTTCAATTAAAGCAAAAAGTTTAAGTAAACCAAAATTTGTGTGCACGTGTCAACGATACCGACCAAATAAAATGCATGTTCTATTCGAATGCTCACATAAAGTGCAAACAACTTTATAACGGTTCTATTCCAAAACTTGGAATATACCAGAAAGAGCGAAGAATGCTTGCACAAAGATAATATGCAAAAAATACCGTTATTCTACCATTTCGTTTTAAAGTTACGAGCAGTTTTAAAGAGAGCATACAGGGTGTCCTATTCAAGTGGCGAGCAGTGTATATTCTACAATCACTAGCTCTTGCCCTTTGTGGTTGGCATTTCTAGAAGATTTCCATATTCTACTCCAGCTATATCGTGTTGCGTTGTTGTGTAAGTCGCCCGTTTAATGTTCGATTTGTCTTTTTACAATATTTCTTTCAAATATTTTATTAGACATAATATGGGGGAGTCTGTTGCGGTGAAGGGAATAGATATAGAAATGGTTGTTGTTGTAGCGTCTCCTGTGGTTGAGAGTAAGGTACGCATATGTTGTTGGGAAAATAGAAGTAAAGATTAGAGTAGAGAAATTTTGAAAATAGAAGGGGGAGTGAGTAGAGTAGAGGGTTAAAGTGTTGTGTTCGAGTTCGAGTCTTCCAGGTGCTTGGACAGGGTTTGTTCAGAGGTGGAGTGGTGTGAGCTGTGTAGGGTCAGCTGGGCAGTGGAAGAGGTGGTTAGTGTCGTGCGGAGATTGCCCGCATTTGGAACACTCGTCGATCACTGCCTGGTTGATTTAGCGTCGCAGAGTAACCTGAGCGAAGTTGTGCCAATGTTGTCCGCGTGCTTCTGGGCAAGGATTTTTCAGCATCGCTGATGGGGGAAGGTCTTCCTCCCAGAACAACATTAAATTTCAGGCGGCTTATCGCTTCGGTCACGGTACTCTGATGGATGGCGTTTCTCGCAGTAATAGCTTCAGTTTCGGTAATTATGGTGGAGTTTAAGGCGAAGGTGAGCACATCCGGCAGGTGGGTCCTCAGGTTTTGTCTGCTGGTTCGTGGGGGCAGTGGGACTTGTAGGGAAGGATGGTGGGGGTGTTCCGCCTGCAGACCATTTACCAGGAATTGTTTGGTCAGCATGTTGCAGTGGTCACGGACACCAAGCATGTGGGTTTCCTCGCGTAGGTGGTCCACGGTGAGCCATGGTGTGACATCCAGTTATGGTGCGTTGGAGATTTCCCCATTGTGTGTCACTAATGGCTGCTGTCCATGCTGGTGCCGCGTAGTCGCACTGTGCACGGCCAATGGGCCTTGTATGTGACCAGCAGAGTCTCTTTCTCCTTTACCCAGGAGCTTCCAGCTATTGCCTTGAGTGCCCGATACCTTTCCATTACTTTGTGCGCCGTGTTCTCCGAGTGCCTCGCAAATAAGAATAGGTTGTCAAAAGTCACTCCCAAAATTTTTGGGTATTTGATAGTGGGAATTATGCCTCCATCCACAGTGACATTCATCTGGGTGAATAAGGTGGTGCTGGATTTTCCTGGAGAGAAAGACAAGTTTCTGCCAGCCAAATATGCAGAGACTGTTGGAAGGTAGGAGTTAAGACTCTCAACTACCTTGTTAAATTCCCTATCCGATCCTAGGATGGTGCAGTCGTCTGCATAGCTGACTAGCTTGATTTCCGTAGGCGGTGTTGGCATTCCTGCAACATAGAAGTTGAAGAGGAGTGGGGAGAGGACTCCACCTTGGGGGACTCCTTGTTTCAACCTTCTATATTTGGATTTTGCATCTCGGAACTCGACGTAGGCCTGCCGACCTGTCATGTACATAATTTGCCACCCAGCGCTTGAGAGTATTCGGAAGCGCGGTGTCTTCGATGTCCTGGAGTAGGATGGCGTGGGTGACTGTGTCGAAGGCTTTCGACAGGTCTAAGGCAACCAACACAGTGAGTTTGTGGGGGCTAGGGGAGTTTAGCCCATCTGCGAAATGGTTATATTCCATGCTCTTTTTCTTATATGCTTTTGCAGAAGTATCTATTTAACGTATCCACCTCATCGAAGCACGTATTAGCCAAAATGCCAATTTGACAAGGCTTATCTAATTTTTAGTTACAAATTGCCTTCATGTTGCATTGATACACAGAAAAAGAAACGTTTATTAAGATTCATTTGCTATGGATAGTTTTTTCATATCCCTTGGACGATTTTCAGATACATTTGATGAAAATCTAAGATCAATTTAGCATTAAATGGATATTAGTTAAAGTTTTTTGCTTTTTCAAGCTTGGCGCAAGGTCAACACACTTCATCAGAGCCAACTCACAACTTTATTGGGATAGCAATGGTACGTCTGAACAACGCTGTTTCGGAATTGATCACAATTCACTCATCAGCAGACTTGTTGCTTCCACACTTCAACCACTGGCAAATAGCGCGTTTTTTATTCTCCAAGAGCCGAATAAAGGCTTGAGAATTCAACTTATGTATGTGAAAACCAGCCTTAAATTCCTCTTGTGAGAGTACAGCCTGAAATTATGCTATGGGTTGAAGGTGATACCAATTTTTGTTGTGAGTTAAGGCTGGGATGACACATTCAATTTTTACGAACAATTATAGTCACAATTTTTTGTTAATAGGGAAACGTCGTTGGTGTGAGCGATACAAAGTGTTATTGAATTCGCCTCACAATATTGTTGATGAGTGACAGAGGCATTGCTGCTGCCGGCAGCGCAGTAGGCAGAATTGATTCTACTAGATTCAATATTTGTAAGAACTTTGTTGACATTTAATGGATTTGGTAAATCTAGGAGATTTCCACATTGTTATTAAATATTATAATTATTTCATTACTCAAAATGAAATCGCAAAAGAAGAAAAAAATGAGTTTTCTTCCAAGAGAAAGACGGTATATTTAAATTAAATATCCAAGGCATATTTCATTTTGGTGATAGAGAAATTATCCGGAAGGTTTCAGCCGCCTACGTTACCTATCCACAGGTATGGATGACTGTCTCACTCATATAAGGTGAATCTCATTATAGTTTGCAATTGTATGTTAGGGTCTCTAGCCCTATATAATGCCCAAGACTGGGAGAGCATAGCAAGCAATTTTTTCAGTATGTGGGGATTCGCAAGATGTATTGGCACAGTTGATGGTACAACAAAAGTTGTTTGAAAAAACAAATATTATGTTCACAAATAGTTTTAGGCAAACATTTCAAAATTCGGCTAAAGAAGAATCCACATATTCAGAATTGATTTTGTCTGCAGCGGATGTCCAGAAAAGATATATTTGTTGATTATTCTTATAATCAACTGATGATGAGTCTCAGACAAAGCAATCGTTTCTGACACTGTCAATAAGGCAATTATAACTAGCTGTTGAGTACATTAAGTGTGACCCTGGCATTTCAAAATACGAAAAAAATTACCCAAAATACTAGACTTAAAACATTTTTTCGCGTTTTGGGGATTTTCTTTCATAACTTTTTAAAGTATGCGGCGAATTCGTCGGTTTCGCTCAACAATAAGTTGTGTCTAGAAATTGAATGTGTCAACCCAGTCTAAGCGTTAGAATGGATATTATTAATATTCTTTTTTCGAAATTTTAACTATGCAGTTCAAATGGATACCGAAATTATTCTGTTTTCTTGTGTTTTTTGTTGTTTGTTTGTATATGATTTTTTTTAAAGAAAGCCGTGGGGTGAAGTTTATTCCCAAAAAAGGTATACTCCGGTACTACATTGACTTTATTATCATTTAAATACCAAGAGTCGTTGCTCGCAAGGCGTTCTCCGTTAAGAAAAATCATGATTTCCGGCTTCATCAGGTTTAATTCCATTCCGCACATTAAAATTCTAGTCTCATGAAAATTCCATCCAACAATTATACTTTATCAGCTATGTAAATCGTCCAAATAAAGTGTGCAAATAGTAACACCGCTTTGTGTTTCAAATATATTAGATAGCTCTGTACTTACTGCGCTTTTGATATGTTCGTATATTTCGTGCTGTCTATGTCGATACTCCCAACATGTGTAATTTACAAATGTGTAATTTTCTTGGAATTTTGTCAAAAGCATCATTATGCTATAGTCTAGCGATTTGGATGAAACTTTGTAGAATTAGGTGGATGTATATAAAATGTAGAATTACCAAGTTTGGAAATGTTATACAGGTAATTAAAAACCAAAAAGTTATTGTCACTAGAAATGGCTTTTGGACCTATAGTTCCTATAGCAGCACTATGCTAACACCAACCGATTTTGATCAAACATTATGCTCGTGAGATGAATTTCAACAGCATGGCGCGCATCATAAAACGTGTCATGAGAGACACACCGGCCACTTGCTTATAACAGCATTGAAACAAAAAGGCAAGAGTCTTAATCCCGAAACGAATTTCGGTTCCGGTACCGGTACGTACCGAAATTGATGTTTCGGTTAAAGGTTCTATTTCGGTTTTCAACTAATTTCGGTTTTCGGTTTCGATACGGTACCTGGATTTTTGTTTCGGTATACCGGTACGTACCGGTATAAGTAGTACTTATTATACCCTTGCAAAGGGTATTATAATTTTGCCCAGAAGTTTGCAACGCATAGAAATATTCATTTCCGACCACATAAACTATATATATTCTTGATCAGGCCGACGAGCTGAGTCGATTGAGCTTTGTCCGTCCGTCTGTCTGTCTGTCCGTCTGTCTGTCCGTCTGTCTGTCCGTCTGTCTGTCTGTCCGTCTGTCTGTCCGTCTGTTTCTACGCAAACTAGTCTCTCAGTTTTAAAGCTATCGAGCTGAAATTTTGCACAGAGTCTTCTTTTTACTGCACGCTGCTAATATGCCGGAACCGACCGGATCGGATCACTATATCTTATAGCTGCCATAGGAACCATCGGTCAAAAAATGGATCTTAGTGAGAAAAACTTTTTTGTTTTCAATGTTAGCGGCCTTAAACTCAGCCATTGTTAATATTATATGTTTTCAAACAGATTTGCAAATTTTGGTCAAGATCAGATGACTATATCTTATAGCTGTCATAGGAACCATCGGTCGGAAAATGGGCCTTAGTGAAAAAACTTTTTTGTTTTCAAGTAAATCGTTCTTAAAGTCGGTGATTCTTAATATTAAACGCTTTCAAACTAATTTGATAAAGTTGATCGACATCGGGTGACTATATCTTATGGTTGCCATAGGACCGATCGGTCGGAAAATGTGTCTTAGTGAGAAAAACTTTTCTGTTTTAAATTTTATCTTTTTATACTCTGTACCGAAGGTACATAGAGTATATTAAGTTTGTGCAAAAGTATGTAACAGGGAGAAGGAATCGTTTCCGACCCTATAAAGTATATATATTCTTGATCAGCATCAACAGCCGAGTCGATATAGCCATGTCCGTCTGTCCGTCTGTCCGTCTGTCCGTCTGTCTGTCTGTCCGTCCGTATGAACGAAGAGATCTCAGAGATGGTAAGAGATAGAGGTTTGACATGTATGGAACATATATTTCTTATACTTGCAGGCAGATCAAGTTTATTTTCAATTTTTGCCACGCCCCCTCCCGCCCCCGCAATTTGTTTTGTACAGTTTTGGAGATAGATCATTTGTTCCTTCTAGAGATACCTTGTAAACAAAATTATTTATCGATTTGCTGAAGGAATGATAAAGATCGGATGAACGATACTCAAGTTATGGGCAAAAAACGGCCAGTTAACACCACCCACCCCCACACCAACAACCACAGCAACATACCCTAACCGTTCAACACAGGCAATCTTAGTGCGAGAGAGAAAGAGAGAGAGAGGGAGAAACTTAGAGAGCGCACCGCGTTGTGCGCAAGGTGTTAACTGGCCGTTTGACTCCTGAGCAAATGCGAGTGTAAGGGTACAGAGTATGTTATAGTCGAGCTTGACCGACTTTCTTTCTTGTTTTATCTTATGAGTTTAGTAATTATGCGAATTGCATGTGGCTGGGCAAACCCCTGTCTAAAATATGTCAATTATAGTATTTTCAAAGCAAATGGAGCATGGCCTGCTTAGGGCTAAAAATTCTACTAAATATTTGATCAATTACAAAGCAAACGCAATCATAGTAGGTCATAATTTGTATTATTTTTTGACTAGGGTAAACCTCAAACATTTTTGATTCAGTCCACTTTAGCTCTTGCTGTCGAGAGGTGCTCTGGACTTTCTTTTTATTTAAATTTTATTATTCTTTCATTTTTATTGCTTAAATATTTGTTGGTTGATTAAAATCGTACAACAATTCCATTAAAGGAACTTAACGTTGTCCTGAAATTGTGCTTTTACGAGACGTTGAACAATTCCATTGAAGGAACTTAACGTTATCCTGAAATTGTGCTTTTACGAGACGTTGAACAATTCCATTGAAGGAACTTAACGTTATCCTGAAATTGTGCTTTTACGAGACGTTAAACAGATATTATCTTGTCTCCTAGTACTCGCAATTTTTGTTCTTCTTCTTATTCAGTCGCTCAATGGCTTAAAATCTTAGAACAACTTATTCGAAATGGCCGCTTTAGGCCTTTCAGCAACGCCGATGTCTCTCGGGCCTCTCATGCATTGAGAAATTGTCCACTGCTCGGACAAAGGCGCGCTTCAACGACTAAATATTTGGGGTTTCGAGTAGAGCAAGCCCCAAAGCCTCGAACGGACCACAGTTTGTAGTCCAATGGATTCAAGTCTGATCTACCAGCAGGCCAATCATCCGTGGAAATGAAGTTCGGTACGTGGTTTTTAAGCCACGTTTGGGCCGCTGGAGGAGGAGTCTTGTTGAAAGGTCCACGGCTTGTTTGCAAATAATGTCGTGTTGACCCAAACGCCGGATTGATGCACTTTCGCCAAAGTTTTGACTACTTATTCACAAAAATGGAGCTTGGCGACCCCATCATAGACGACCATATCATAGACGACCCCATCATAGACGACTCCATCATAGACGACTCCCCATCAAACCATCACATAAGCCGGATGAGGACCTCTCTGAACTCTCGGAATGAGTTGGAATGCTTGTTTTGATGACACTCTATCTTTCCGTTCGTTAACCCAACACTGGACGCAACACTCTGGAAAAATTTTTACTTTTGCACGGATCGAGTTTTATAGGACTAAAATCTTGGACCAAAAAAATTACAAAAAAAAAAATGTTTACACGTTTTATTATAAAGAAAATAAAGAAAGGCTCAAAAAACAAAAAGTTCGTTAACTTTTATTTGTGATGAAAATCGTAGAAACAGTCTATTTGCTGGGAAAGGCACAGGTTTATATTACATTTACGGCATACAATTTGAGTTTGCGTAAGTCGAAGCAGGTTGCACTGCCTTATTGTCCTTTCAAACCGTCAATGACATTTCGACTCCTGATGCAGATCCACAAAATTTAGTAGAATATCTACGCACTTGTTTCTTGAAGTCGCTGTCAGTTGGCAGCTTCGATTCGAGCGAACAGTTCCCAAAGAAAATATTCCCCGGGATTTGAGATATACAAGAAGCGGTAAGGAAGTATGGCGTGACAATCGAACAACTACATTTGCTGCCGCACCAAGATCTGGTGAGTCAGTTTGAACAACGTTCTCTCCTGCGCCGCAATATATTTCAAAATTATAGCAAAAGCCAGAGGAGTCACACAAATTGAAGAATTTTACTCCCCATTTGTGTGGTTTGTCTGGTAAATATTTTCAAAGAAAGGTCTTCATCTTCGTTGCACAAATTTGTTTATCCACACATAAGCGTTGGCTCATCGCAACTGACAGAAACTTCTCATAGAAGTGATTCACGATTGTGCCGTATTTTGATAAGGGTTCGTGGTCGGCAGAATCCTTGGAGGGCAACTTACTATTATCGTTGAAATGCAAATTGCTTCTTATTATACTCTGTACCGAAGGTACATAGAGTATATTAAGTTTGTGCAAAAGTATGTAACAGGGAGAAGGAATCATTTCCGACCCTATAAAGTATATATATTCTTGATCAGCATCAACAGCCGAGTCGATATAGCCATGTCCGTCTGTCCGTCCGTCCGTATGAACGAAGAGATCTCAGAGATGGTAAGAGATAGAGGTTTGACATGTATGGGACATATATTTCTTATACTTGCAGGCAGATCAAGTTTATTTTCAATTTTTGCCACGCCCCCTCGCGCCCCCGCAGTTTGGAAAAAACGTCATATCTCCTACAGTTTTGATGATAGATGGTTCGTACTTTCTAGAGATATCTAGTACTCAAAATTACTTATCGATTTGCTGAAGGAATGATAAAGATCGGATGAACGATACTCAAGTTATGAGCAAAAAACGGTCAGTTAACACACACCACCCACCCCACCCATAACCTAAGCATTGCGTTCAGCAGAAGCAATCTTAGTGAGGCCGTTTGACTCGTGACCAAATGCGAGCTGCGACATTAAGGGTGCAGAGTATGTTATAGTCGGGCTTGGCCGACTTTCTTTCTTGTTTAAACTCCGCGATTGTTAATTTGATATGTTTTCAAAAAGATTCGAGAAATT